>JAINUG010000082.1:3907626-4187681 GCA_029706075.1 Aldrovandia affinis
AGGACAGTAGGCAATGCACTCCACCGCCATGGCCTCTGTGCACGCTCAGCCCGCAAGACTCCACTACTGAAAAAAAGACATGTTGAAGCTCGTTTAAAGTTTGCCAAACAACATTTGGACAAGCCAGTGAACTACTGGGAGCATGTACTCTTGTCAGATGAGACCAAAATTGAACTTTTTGGCTGTCACACAACACACCATGTTTGGAGGAGAAATGGCACTGCACATCACCCGAATAACACTATACCAACAGTTAAGTTTGGAGGTGGAAGTATCATGATGTGGGGCTGTTTCTCCTCTCGTGGTATTGGCAGACTTCATATCATTGAAGGAACAATGAATGGAGCCATGTACAGAGAGATTCTTGAGATTAACCTGCTGCCATCCACCAGGATGCTGAGGATGAGACGTGGGTGGACCTTCCAGCAGGACAACGATCCAAAGCATACAGCAAAGGAAACTCGCAATTGGTTTCAGAGAAAGAAAATCAACTTGTTGGAATGGCCCAGTCAATCACCTGACTTAAACCCATTTGAACATTTGTGGAAGCATCTGAAGATCCAGATTCACAAGAGGGCCCCTTGCAATCTTCAAGATTTAAAGACAATCTGTGTAGAGGAATGGGCCAAAATCACACCTGAATACTGCGGGCGATTAGTTACTTCATACAGAAAGCGCCTTGAAGCTGTCATTACAAACAAAGGCTTCTCCACTAAGTATTGAATTAATTTCAGTTAGTGTGTTCAATACTTTTTTCCTATGTCATTCCACTTTATTACACATAACTTTATTTACATATGGACTTTAATATTTAGATTTTCTGTCTGGATTTCTTGAGTTAATACCAAAGTCTGGTGCAAATTTCACTTGAATGGCCTCATTGGAAATAAATTTACTGGGAAAAATGTTGATGTGTTCAATACTTATTTCCCCCATTGTATATTAGTTAGATAGATAGATAAGATAGACAGATATAACCTCAATTATGGAGGGTAGAGGCAACAAGAGACCAAATCTTAAACAATATATTGTTTCTGAATAATAATAATATACGCCATTTAGCAGACGCTTTTATCCAAAGAGACTCACAATAGGGAATACATTTTTCAGTATATGTGGTCCCAGTGGGAATCGAACCCACAACCTAAGTATTGTGAGCTCTACCTATTGAGCCACACAAACCCACTACAGGATATAAATAATATAAGATATTGAACCATCAAGGGAGTCAACGGTAAATGAGTTTAGGGCAACCACAAGAGCCACCTTGTTATGGATTTGTGAAGTGCAATAAGACCTAGTGCTGGGACTTGGGCAATATATGTATAGATGTGTTGTTATATGGATTGCTCTGTCTGTGGTGCATTGTGCACGAGCAGACAAAGTATTATCTCATCAACACAATTTGAAGTATCCCCGCGATGAGGTTTTCGGCTAACGTTATGCAAAACCTTGGTCACAAACACACTTTTATTAATGACTGCAATGACAGTTTCTGCCAGTAGAGAACAATGTTGACTTGCAGTGTTCCGAAATGTTTCAAAACATCCATCCATCCATCCATTATCTAAGCCGCTTATTCCTGGTCAGGGTCGCGGGGGGCTGGAGCCTATCCCAGCATGCGTTCCGGGCGAGAGGCAGGAATACACCCTGGACAGGTCGCCAATCCATCGCAGGGCACACACACCATTCACTCACACACTCATACCTATGGGCAATTTAGACCCTCCAATTAGCCTAACGTGCATGTCTTTGGACTGTGGGAAGAAACCGGAGTACCCGGAGGAAACCCACGCGGACACGGGGAGAACATGCAAACTCCACAGAAAGGCCCCGGCCTGGATTCGAACCCGAGACCTTCTTGCTGTGAGGCGACAGCGCTATCCACTGCACCACCGTGCCGCCTGTTTCAAAACAATTGTTTTAAATGTCTCGAGTTGTCTCAAAGTTTCGAGCTTGCCATCCCTAATAAAAACTATAACTTACTTGTTCCAGCAAGCTTCTTCTTCCTCGTGTCCGGCCATCTTCTATATCATGTCTTTCCAGTGGTTGGCGCAGGCGAGCGGAGCAGGATTTAGTTCGGCCAGGTCATCTCCGGTACATTGTGGAGCTTGGCTACATCTCACAATGTGTTCCTTGGTTTGGGATTTGCCACACACACATGCATCGGAAGTTGTTATTTTCCATTTCCTCATGGACGCCTTGCAGCGTCCTTCGCCGACCCGCAGGCGGTTCAGTGTTTTCCAGACAGCCCAAGGTTGATCTTGGCCGGTAGCGAGGCATTCGTCTGGGGTGATGCCTCTCTCCATCCATTGGGTTGTCTGGCTGCCAAAGCTGTTCCACTGGTTTTGCCATTCAGTAATCCTGGCATCAGTTGGGGTGGTCTCCAGTATTTCAGTGGTGTCCAGGAAACTGTTCCTGGAGCTGAGCCGTTTCTGGGTAGCAGAGTGCTCATGGAGTGAGTGCCGGTTGTCATTGGCCTGCTTTGTGTGCTCGGCTTTTGTGATGACTGCTCTGCGGATGTCAGGGGGAGCGATGCCAGAGAGGGCATAAAGGCAGTGTACAGGGGTTGTTTTGATGCACCCAGTCACTATCCTGCAGGTCTCATTGAAGATAGGGTCTAGTTTACGTGCATGGCATGATCTGCTCCATGCTGGGCAGGCACTGGATAAGAGCATCTGCTAAATGCTTAAAATGTAAATGTAAATGTAATGCATATTCAGCAGTGGAGAAGCACAAGGCTAGTGCCGATGTACGCAGTGTACTTGAATGAGCCCCCCACTTTGAGTTTGTTAGTTGTCATAGAAGGCTGTTCCTGGTGGAGACCTTGGCTCTCGTCTTTTGGGTGTGTGCATTGTAACTGAGGGTACGATCCAAAGTTACTCCCAGATAGACTGGGTACTGGTGGTTTTCAAGATTTATACCGTCCCAGGTTACTTCGAGCTCCCGTTTAGCCTCTCTGTTTTTGAGATGGAAGCTGCAGATTTGGGTTTTCCCAGGATTTGGGCGCAGGTGGTTTTCCAGATAGTACGCTGACATATCTGAGAGGCCTCGTTCCAAGGTTGACTCAATTTCTGGGAAGTTATGCTGCTGCGTTGCCATGGCTAGGTCATCTGCATAGATAAACCTGCTGTACCCTTCCGGTAGGGCCTGGTCGTCGGTGTAGACATTGAAGAGGAGAGGGGCCAAGATGCTGCCCTGCGGCAGCCCATTGGTCTGGTGGAACCATCTGCTTTTCCTATTGTTGAATGTGACTGTCACACGCCACGTGACACTCCCTGTACGGAACAGAGCAGTCTGGAAACAGGGGTGGAGTTTTCGGTCTACGGACCGGATTCTTTATTGATTTTTCTTTCTTTCGACGTTCTCTGATCCCGACACGGGCAGAGAACCGGACCGGGAGTTTTCAAACCAAATAAACAAAATAAACACAACAACCATTTAAACCATAACCGAAAGCTTTGCTTTGCTTTGCTTTGCTTTGCTTTCTTGCTTTCTTTCTTTCTCCTCGGTCTCCCACGCCTTTTGTTTCTTGTTCCAGCCACCTACTGAAGAGAGCAGAGCAGTTTTAAAGCACACCGATGTGATTAGCAACACCAGACCGGTGCGTGCGCTGGCTGCTCTGCCAGTAGGCGTGGCCGCTAATCGCCCTGATCCGCTGCTGAGACCGACGCCTTCCACAGTGACGTATAACATCCGGTTGCTCAGAAGACATCTTTCCAGCAAGCCAACATACAACAACCTAGGGAAAGACTAAAGACATGTATCATATTACAACTGGTATCAAACAATACTTGAAAACCAAGAAAAATGCTTCTTCCTCTGTCGGCACACCTGGGATTAAATAGGCCTGCAATTATTAGTATCAATCAATCAATTAGCTTGCCTGCACAACATTACATTCTCATGAAGCTGCTTACTCCATTTAATAATAAAAAAAAATAAAAAAAACAATTTACTAATCTTTTCCTTCCCAGTGTTACAGGTATGGTACGCAGTTGCCTGCAATGATGTCTATCGCTGTATTACTGCACTGATTTCTTGCGCTAACTATGATTGTTCCTACCATGTATTTATGCACATCTTGTAAGTCACTCTGGATAAGAGCGTCTGCTAAATGTCTAAAATGTCAATGTAAAATGTACATGTAAGCTGGTAACAATTAGTTCATACAATTGCTGAATAAGGTTCGATAGGCCTACCAGTTGTTTTTGGCATCCTAAGCATTGAAATTCACGCATGCAATTGAAACCACATGCACAAATCCCAGACCAGTCCAAAGGTGAAGGCTACTCCTTCATTCCTTCATACTCACTTATTTTGAATATTGAGTTTTTAACATTTTTACTGTGGGAAATTATCCGGTAGGTGCCAACGGCATTTGAACTTACTCATAAGTCTGATGATGATGGATGTTCGTCTGTGGAAAATGCCACTCAGTGACCAGAAGTTAAGCCCTGACCTTTTTACAAATGTTTAAAATTCAAACCACGTACAAAACTTGCTGCCCGTCACTTGGGCAGAAACTTTCATTGAAAGGTTGTGAAATGAAACAGTCCAGAGTCCAGGGGTGAGCAATTTCCTTACTGTCACCAAACATAAGCGATGATCCGCCCCTATCAGGACTGCTGATGATGTGGTGGGATGGTCTCTGAGTGCCCTCATGGCTGCGTGCTCCCTGTGCCACTCACCTAATCAGTTATGCTGCCCTAGATTACTTCTGCTGGTGCAAAAGTGTTATCACTCTACTCTTTCCCCTGATCCGGTGTGATATTTATCATAGTCATAATTGCACCTTTCCTCTTTTCTCCCCGGCTTCGTGGCTCCTGCCCGGAGCTCACCTGCCCCAGAGTCAACCCCAGAGTCAACCCCCCACCCCTGCCATGTGTTAGCCGGATGCCGCTGGCCTAGCTGCTGGTTCCATCCCCCGCCCTGCCCTGGTATCTGGAGGGATGAGGTCCACCCCACCCCTACACTTAGGATGCCGAAGAATGCCCTTCCGGTGGTCTGTTAAGCCTCATGAGCCTCAAGGACTATTTGTTTTTCTCTGTATCCCACCATTTTCCAGGAGTTCATCTCGATCGCCATTCAGACCTAAAATGCCTGCTAAAAACGCCTATTAAAACCTAAGCAATTATTCTACACAACCTCTTAAAACCTGAGGGTTTTCTGGAAAAAATTTCAAAAAAAAAAAGCCGACACCAACGTGCACTTCATTTCCCCCACGTCTATTTCAGCGAATCACAGCGCATTTCATTAATCGCAAAATCGATGCGACCTAAACGTCACTCCAGGTCTTAATGGGTTAAGGGGTCAGGGAATAATTTTCTAGTTTCCCACATTGGCTCAAATGGTTTTCTGTTTTTTTGATTCCCTCTGGAAAATGTAAATTGTGAAGCGCTGTGTGACAACCTGTTTGTAAATGGCGCTATACAAAAATAAAGATTGAAGATTGATTGATTGATGTTTCATATGGGAACACAAGAACAGTCTTCAGCTGTCATTCATGGGCTTATCAAGAAATTTAGCTAAAATGTCAGATCACATAAATGATTAAATCATTAAGAACAGAAGTTTGCATGAAATCCAGGAACACATCTCCAGGTTTTTAAAATCGCCATAAAACTGCATTCTCAGATGAGCTGACTGGCAGTAGCCATTACTTTGGGGACTGCAACACCCATGTGTCTATCTTCACTGCATTGTCTATTTATGTAGTTCTGCATTGACTTGTTTAATTCTTTACTCTGATAATACATTTTAACCACTTATAACCAGTATAACAACCAGTATAAATCACTCCAGACAACAGAAAACTGACAAAAAAGTGACCAAATGTTTTCATCAACTGTAAGGAACAATAATTGATCATACCATGTATTAATGCACTTAATCTTGTAAGTTGTGCAGTCGAGCGTCTGCTAAATGCTTAAAATGTAATGTAAATGTAAATGTAATGACAACTGGCATGAAAGAGACCCTCACTCTAAATAAATTCCCTCTCCTCTCCAACAATTTATTAAACAACAAGATGCTGAAAAATTGATTCACGCCTTTGTTTCGTCAAGGTTGGACTATTGTAACTCTGTCTATTATGGTTGCCCAAAGAAACGCTTTAAGGAGACTCCAGCTCGTTCAAAATGCGGCAGCCAGAATCCTCACTAGAACGAGACGCACCGAGCACATTACCCCTATTTTATTTACTCTGCATTGGCTTCCTATTGAGGCTAGAATTGATTTAAAAAATGTATTTTTAACTTGTAAAGCCCTACATGGACTGGCGCCGGGGTATTTGTCCGATGTGCTTCGGCCATATATTCCGGCGCGTGCCCTCCGGTCGCGGGATGCGGGGTTATTAGTTGTCCTGCTCGTGGCCAAAAAAACGGTTGGAGGTAGGGCTTTTTATTTTAGAGCTCCTTTTCTATGGAATAGCCTCCCCATTTCTATTAGGGAGGCTGATTCCACTAATGTTTTTAAATCCAGACTCAAAACATACTTATTCACTAAATTGTATGGCTGAGTTTGGCGTGCATATGCGCACGCACACATACATACACATACACAGTTTTTAAAATTACTGTATATTAATTTGAATAAATTTTAGTTTTGCTTTGTTTTCAGTTTTTCTTTTCTTTTCTTTTCTGTTAAGCACTTTGAGACCGCTTTGCGATGAAAAGTGCTATATAAATGAGGGTTATTATTATTATTACTGCTGTCCAGTGCAAGGATGCTGAAAACACACAAAATAAATTTTTTTGTGATGGTGCACGATACATTTATTTCAGTGAAAGCCATGTTTCCTCCCCCTTGCGTTTAACTTTGAGGTTGTATACGGACGGTAAACTGTACGAAAATATTTGGTTGAGCTCAGACACATGTTCAGGGCCCGTATTCACAAAGCATTTTAAGGGTCCTAACTCCGCGAAAGTCCGAAAAATAATGGGCGTGTCACTCATAAATTTAGGAGTCCTAAATTTTTGGGATAAGAGTATTTCACAAAGGGTTTGACAGCTAAAAAACAGCTCCTAAGTCCAGGAGAAGTTAAAAGCAGCCAAGAGGACTTCTAAGTCGCTAAAGACCTACTCACGGCGATCCGAAAATCTGCTGCGGCCGGCAATCGTTGTCGCAATCGCGTCAACACTGGAGATATTGAATGATACAGAGCTAATAAAAAGGTACCGCCTCAATCGCGAGGGTATTATATATATAATATTATATATATTATATATAGATACCCGCTGATTGTTTACGAGATGCAGACATGCAACCAATTGACTAGTCGGTATTCTTGGTTTCATGTTAAATCAGTGACACGTAGCGTACATTTGTATTTTAGAATCTTTATTAGAATATAATAGGGGTGCATCGGATCATTTTTCGGATCAGCAAAAAATTATAATAACGGCGACCAAAGGCGCGTTTCCACCAAAAATTGCCAGGAACTATTCTCAAGGAATTGAATGAATGATAATTTCAGTTTTTCAATTTAAGTTATTTCACTAAATCTTTATTCGAAAATTTCACAAAATACATTTTTAGATTCAGTACGCCTTAGGCGATTTAACTAGGGTGGTCTTATGCCTGAATTAATTTAATAAAAAAATAAAAGATCGCTAATGTTTAAATTCTATTTAATTCGGTCGCGTTTCTAAAAACATGCCTCCCAGAAAGGCATTTAGTATGAAAAACAAAGCAAACCAAAACATATATGGTTTATATAACAGCGGCTGTATTTGTATTTCTCTATGATGGTTCAATTTAGCTATTAATCCGTGGATCATATGCGTGCCGAACAGTGGGGGTTGATCCGTACGCAAGCAGAGACCCATCCCCTATATCAGCCAATAGCTGTGGGCATTCTGAGTAAGCTCGTTCATGAGAAACAACGTCATCCCTAGCAACGACGTCAACCCCGCCCTCACTCTTAGCTTGACAATTATAGGAATTCCTTAGTATGAGTTTGTCTTTGCAGCTTTGTGAATAGGTTTTAAGGTGGGACTCCTAACTAAAAGGTTTTAGTGCGATTTAGAAGTACTCCTAGTGGTAAGATAAAATGCTTTGTGAATACGGGCCCAGATGTGTAACTTCCTAAGGCTTGTTGAGCGATATGTTGGATTGGGAAGGAGATTGGATTTCAAATAGGCTACCTAATTTCCCTCCTGAGCATCTGCAGTCTCCCGTGTCCTCTGAGACAGCTGTGGCCCCATTTCTGGGACCAGGGGGAGTGGGGACAGCCACGATTGGGAGGAAGGGGGGGTGGTTACAGAATGAGTCACTGAAAGATCAACATGAGAGCCATTGCTGTGCGCAACGTGAACTAGCACTTCCTCTCTGGCTCATATTAAACAACAGGTTTAATTCAATCATTTGAACGCATCAATTCTGTCCTGATGGGGAGGAAGGGAACAGCTTACTGATCAGAGCATGACAGTTGTCGCAAACACCCACACACACACACACACACACACACATGCACGACACACACACAAACATGCATACACGTACACACACACAACACACACGCATACACACACAGGCACACACACACACACACACACACACACATACGCATACACACACACACACACACACACACACACACACACACACATGCATAACATTAAATGGAGAGCCTTAATTGCTTTTGATATAGAATAAACAGACTCTTTCCCCATAGTAACTGAAAAGCATCAGTGCAGAGCTCTGTTCTTTTTAAATTTTAAATACCTCAGTTGTATAGATTTGACTACTGTGAAATCTATACATACAGTATATTCAGTTCAGGAGACTTAGAGGTGCTACTCATTTTGTGCAGGTATACAAAATACTGTCCTCGCTTCAGGTGCTTTAATTAGATAAAACTGAATGAAAAAATTTGACTTATCAACTTAACTGGCCCCTGTGCTTTGTACAGTCGTTCCACTGCAGGATATGACTAGACAGTAACAAACTCTAGACCTATTTTCTATCAAACAGAGATCTGAAATAGAGACCTAAAATACAATACTATTTTGTCCTCCAAATGTCTTTCCCTGCAGTGAGATGCAAAGTGCGGCCCATTGTCTGCGCAGTGCTGGTGCATGTGATGGTTCATGTCGCAACGCTTCCCTCCAGCCTCAAATAAGGATATTGCATCTATATCTGAACACTCTCACTCTCTTTCTCCACGGGACATACAGTATTTTATATATAGTATTCAAGCATAGCGTCATTACAAATCAGCAAAATCACATCTTTGTTCTCATGGCTGCCTCTGTTATAGGTTGAGTAATGAAGGGGGCACCTCAAACGCAGTCAGCTGTGTCTAATCCCTCGTACCCTGGACGTCCTGCAGGGCCCCCCATGTGGGTAATGGAGTGTGCAGTGCATGCTGGGAGCGCTTTACCTGCTCCCACAGTAAGGGATAAAAGAAGCCGGAAGCCTGCACTACTGATTTCATTGCTGTGAGGTGAATATCTGGATATAAACAGTGCACCTGTCACATCCATCTCAGTACTTACTTAGTTATTTACTTATAGGCTACAACCAAATACATTTACTTTGCTAATAAACAGATATGAAATGAGTTAGCGATGTTCTTGTAATATTTCCATTATGCCGAAAATTGTACTGGAATTATAAAACCACTAGGGGGCAGTGTTCTCTCATGCGTCACTTATATGAAAATAGCTAAGTGATATGTTGCTGTAAAAGTGCATATAGTTGTACACACATCCATAAATGCATGCAGGTGCTTGGCAAATACATAATTAAAATCAGAAACAAACAAAAATACCAGCACACCACTTACTAATGCTCCCAAGTGACTTTGTCAGGCCGACAAAGACCTAAATGGTCGAAATGTTCACTGCTCAGCGAAAAAAAAACCAATGAATAAATCACTTGGGAGCTTGTAAGCAGCGTGCTGGTATTTTTTTATCAGTTTTTGCCTATAATCATAGAGATCTGACAAGATCAAACCAAGTTCCTCTCTGCTGTTACTGAGGGAAATGTGCATTTTTGGATTCAAATCAAATGGCACGGTTGCTGTGGCGATGGCACCCATGGTGCTGGCAGTGCCATCATGTCTACCCTCTCCCCCCCCATATCTCTGGGAAAATCACATGCCACTCTTTCATAAATCAAATCAAATCAAATCAAATTTATTTCTATAGTGCTTTTCACAAATTGTCACAAAACGCTTAACAGAAGGGGAACCCCTCCAAAAGCAAGCCTAAAGGCGACAGTGGCAAGGAAAAACTTTCTTGATAGGGAGAAACCTTGGGAGGAACCAGACTAAAAGGGGGGGAGCCCATCCTCTTCTGGCTGGCACAGGGTGTACCCAAAAAAGACCGTATCATGATCAGTCCAAGGTGACTCAGGGCTGAATGACTTTGCACCTCCTGAGTTAGGTAGTCAGTGGGGGGGCTAAACCATGTGAAGGCGGTCCAGATTCAGGGACTGGGGTAGGCGTGGGGGTGAGGGTTGATGGGGGCAGCTCACACTTCTCGCAGGATCTAGGGCTCGGGGCAGGTGCCCCCGAGTCAGAGGCCGAGGCAGAGAAGAAAACATGCAGTCAGAAAAAAAAGCAGTACTATAGCCAGTAGCATTATGTAAGAGCAGGGGAGCACAAGCATAGGAAATATGCAGATAGCCCCGACAGGTGTAAGCTAGCTTACCTATTAGGAGAGGGACAGAGAATACACGTAGCTATGAGAGAGTTCCAAACCATCCACACCTGATCAAGGATAACCAGCATAACAGTGGTGGTAACACGTTGAGGAGGTGACAGTATGGAAAGTTTCTCACTCCATAAGACACTAGGGCATGGCCTTCTCCATCTCTCCACCTAGACTATGTTTGGCAGTAGGCTAGGCTGAAAAGATATGTTTTTAATCTACACTTAAAAATTGAAACTGTGTCCGAATCCCTAACATGCCTTGGTAAACCGTTCCACAACAGAGGAGCTCTAAAAGAGAAGGCTCTGCCACCAGCTGTGCTTTTCAAAATTCTAGGGAGTAATAGATGGCTGGCTTCTTGTGAATGAAGCAGTCGTGTCGGCTTATAAGGGGCAATCATTTCGGTCAGGTATAAAGGTGCAAGTCAGTTCACTGCTTTAAAAGTTAGCAACAGTACTTTATAATCAGCCCGATATTTAACAGGAAGCCAATGTAGTGATGCTAACACAGGAGTAATGTGCTCATACTTCTTGGATCTAGTCAAAATACGTGCCACTGTATTCTGTACTAGTTGAAGACTCTTTAGAGAGCTACTAGAGGAGCCGGATAATAAGGCATTACAATAGTCTAGCCTCGATGCGACAAAAGCAAGCATCAAGGTTTTTGCATCCTCTAATGACAGAATGTGCCGAATTTTAGCTATGTTTCTTAGGTGAAAGAAAGCTACTCTGGAAGTGTTTTTAATATGAGTGTCAAATGTAAGGTCCTGATCAATAATAAAACCAAGGTTCTTAACCATTAGACTTGATGTAACTATGCAATCACCTGCATTTAACTGCAGATCCAACTTGTTCCTAAATTCTTAGGGGCCCAAAACCATCATCTCTGTTTTATCTGAATTTTAAAGCAGGAAATTTACTGTCATCCAATTCTTTATATCAGAGATACAAGCCTCTAATTGAGTGAGTTGAACTATTTCACCTGGTTTCATTGATATGTACAGCTATGTATCATCTGCATAGCAATGGAAATTCACACCATGTTTACGAATAACATTACCCAGTGGTAGCAAGTATAATGAGAACAGTAATGGTCCCAGCACTGAGCCTTGTGCAATACCATATTTAACCTGAGAGTAGTCAGAGAACTCTTGATCTAATTGCACAAATTGAAACCTGTCTGATAAGTATGATTTAAACCATGAGAGTGCCCGTCCACGCAAACCAACCAGGTTTTCTAGCGTATGAAGGAGAATCTGGTGGTCAATAGTGTCAAAAGCAGCACTTATGTCAAGGAGCACTAGAATAGGAACACAACCAGTATCCAATGCTAACAGTAAGTAATTTACAACTTTAATAAGTGCCGTCTCAGTGCTATGGTTTGGTCTAAAACCTGATTGTAGTGTTTCATACAGATTATTAGTTTTTTGGAAAGCAGTTAATTGTTGAGCTACAGATTTCTCTAAAATTTTTGACAAAAAGGGATTTGAAATGGGCCTATAGTTCTTCTGATTAACATGATCAAGATTTGGTTTCTTTAGAAGAGGCTTGATTACTGCCACTTTTAAAGACTTAGGTACGCAACCCAATAATAGGGATGTATTTATGATATCTAACATGGGCTGGCCTAGCACAGGCAAAAGCTCTTTAATAAGCTTTGTTGGTATGGGGTCTAACAGACATATAGATGATTTGGAGTTGACTAAATTTGTCCAGATCCAAGGGAGTGAAAAACTCAAGGGTCTCTACGCAACCCTGCTCCTGATAGCCCTGTGCTATCTCGGGAGTTGGAGTGCTAGATATTGGAGTCATTTTCAAAATGTGTTCTCTGATTGTCTCAATCTTATCAGTAAACGAGTTCATGAAGTCATTGGAATTATAGTTAGAAGGATAACTGATGCAATCTGAAGACAGATTTTTTTGTCAGTTTAGCTACCGTGTTAAATAGAAATCTTGGGTTATTTTTATTCTGGTCAATTAATTTTGAGAAGTACGATGACCTAGCTGTAGTAAGGGCATGCTTGTATTCTATGTGGCTGTCCTTCCAAGCAGAGCGAAAAACCTCTAAATTGGTAGAGCGCCATCTGCGTTCTAATTTCCTGGAAACTTGTTTAAGGGCACGGGTATGGTCAGTAAACCAGAGTACAAGTTTCTTCTGACTGCATTTTTTCCTCTTGAGGGGTGCGACAGCAGCAAGTGTATTCCGTAAAATATGATTTAGCGCATCTGTTTGATGATCAATTGACAAAAAGCTATTTGGGTCCTGACTTGATACTAACAATTCGGGAAGTATGTTTATAAATTTTGAAGCCGTCAATTAATTTATAGAGCGGCTGGAATAGTATCTAGGTTCCGATTTATATTTACCTGAATTTCAAAAATAATCAAGAAGTGATCCGATAGTACAGGATTATGGGGAGACACAATTATATTATGAACATCGATACCATAGGATAAGACTAAATCTAAGGTATGGTTGTGGCGGTGGGTTGGTTCAGATATATTTTGAATAAAACCAAGAGTCAATAATAGCTGCAAAAGCCAGTCCTAAAGGGTCACTGTCATTATCAACATGTATGTTGAAATCTCCAACAATCACAACTTTATCTGCCATAGTTGCGAAGCTTGATAAAAACTCTGCGAACTCAGAAAGAAAGACAGTATACGGTCCAGGTGGTCTATAAATAGTTACTAAGAGGAAGGATTGCACTGAGGTAACTTTATCTTTTGACCATCCAGAAAGCATAACAAGCGATTCAAAAGAGGAGAACTTATCCCCACATTTAGGTGTGGAACTAAATTTTGTTGAAAAAATCACAGCAACACCGACAGACGCGGTAACCATTAGGAGATGCCTCATTAAGTGCACTGTATTCGTCAGGCCTAAGCCAGGTTTCAGTGAAACTAATCGGATCAAAACTATGGTCCGTGATTAGTTCGTTCACAAGAACCGCCTTGGGGGAAAGTGATCTAACATTTAACAATCCACATTTAAGTCTTATTACAGGCAACACTTACAGCAGGCTGAGAAGTTTTAATATAAATAAGATTATGTACACAAATGCCACGACAGCCAGTGTGCTCAGATAGCTTTTTATTTATAAAACCATTTCCTAAACGAGGGACAGACACAGTCTCAATAGCTCAGCTAGTCACAGGTTTTTGGAAGCTAGCAGACAGTAGTTTAGGACCAGACGTCTGCTGCCTGGCTAGTGCTCTGAGAGGTCATACATTTTGCAAGTTTATATTACGGGAAAAATTTCTAGATAATAGAAGAGAACCTCTCCAGCTCGGGTGGAGTCCGTCTCTCTTCAGTAAGCCAGGCTTTCCCCAAAAAGTAGACCAATTGTTTATGAAGCCCAAGTCGTTGTCAGTACACCAGTTAGCCATCCAGCGATTTTGTTTGGGTTGTTTTGTTTCCTCTTGGACCAGGAAGTGACAAAACTACTGCTTTTAATTTTAAATATAATTTAGTTTATTTATTAGCACAAAAGAAAGCTTTAAAAAGAGTAGGCCTATATCTTTTCAGCCTAGCCTACTGCCAAACATAGTCTCGGTGGAGAGATGGAGAAGGCCGTGCCCTAGTGTCTTATGGAGTGAGAAACATTCCATACTGTCACCTCCTCAACTTGTTACCACCACTGTTAGGCTGGTTATCCTTGATCAGTTGTGGATGGTTTGGAACTCTCTCATAGCTGCGTGTATTCTCTGTCCCTCTCCTAATAGGTATGCTGCCATAGCTTACACCTGTCGGGGCTATCTGTATATTTCCTATGCTTGTGCTCCCCTGCTCTCACATAATGCTACTGGCTATAGCACTGCTTTTTTTCTGACTGCATGTTTTCTTCTCTGCACCCGCCCCCGAGCCCTAGATCCTAGAAGTGTGAGCTGCCCCCATCAACCCTCACCCCCACGCCTACCCCAGTCCCTGGATCTGGACCGCCTTCACGTGGTTTAGCCCCCCCACTGACTACCTAACTCAGGAGACGCAAAGTCATTCAGCCCTGAGTCACCTTGGACTGATCATGATACAGTCTTTTTTGGGTACACCCTGTGCCGGCCAGAAGAGGATGGGCTCCCCCCCTTTTAGTCTGGTTCCTCCCAAGGTTTCTCCCTATCAAGGGAGTTTTTCCTTGCCACTGTTGCCTTTAGGCTTGCTTTTGGGGGGGTCTAGGCCTGGGTTCCCCCTTTGTTAAGCGTTTTGTGACAATTCAATTGTGAAAAGTGCTATACAAATTAAATTGATTTTATTTTATTTGATTTGACCTAGAAGGGGTAGGGGAGCTAAGAAACCCAAAAAGGGCTTATACAAGTACCTCCCCTCTAAGATTCCAAATGATATTTGGTACTGGTACTGGATCTGGGACTTCAATATCATTGGACAGGAACTTCAATATCAATTGAACCTCAGGAATATAAATTGTTAAATATGAATTCAAAACGACAAAATGGAACACAATAGTACTATTATTTATTATTTTTTGAATAATGAATAATATAAAATAACTATTACTATTATTAAAAAATAAAAGTGGTGACCACTGTGTCTTTCCTCAAGCTTGTGCCTTGAGATACCGTCTGTCTTTGTGTGCGGCTTTTAACGGCTTTTCGGGAAGGTAGGGAAATCTTACACGTTGCTTAAATCATCCTCTCCGGCTTGCTTCCCGGCTGAGCTATTGTTAAATTAAAATGCTTTACCTAAAAGAATAAGAATTGGAATGGAATAAGAATTATGAAAATAATTTAGAATAATATAGGCCATTTTTCTAAAAACCTGAAAAAAGTTATCAGTCGGATTCTCTCCACCAATTTATCATCAAAAGAAACTATCGTAGTGGGTTTTCCCCTAGCTACCGCATGAACAATTGTTTCGGTCTCGTGAGTGAATTATTGTATATTTCGGCTGTCATGAATTACATTTCGATACATAAATATTACAGAAATGGGGGCGTCACCCCCGCAAGCATGGTTTATGAACTGCACTGTTACATATTTATGGAGACAATATGGTGAAGAATTATATCTTATATAAGACACAAGGCCTTACCTGCATGTAGATGACAGCATGCTGTACATCTTCGCTTCGCGGGAGTGACGGCCACAGTCACACATCGTCAGTGCATGTGAACTGAGGTCTTTATTGCCTTATTAGGAGACAGCTACCCCCTTTTTCTTACACAAAAGCATACATATCACCTCAATAAAAAATCTCCTGGGGGGTGAAGCGATGTTAATACGATGCAAACCCAGGGTAGTAAATTCACCTTAGGCTCACAGAGCGACGTTCCGCAACCCCCGTGTGGGATCGCTGTATTTCTCTACTGTTGTCATTCAGAGATCTGGTCCCTCATGTGATATAGCTACAGAGAGAAGCGGTTTCTGGATGTAGCTACGTATGTGCCTCCCTTTTGAATTTCATCAACCTTTCTGCCTTCACCAGGGTAACGTATATCTGTAAGACATACATATATATATATATATATGTCTTACAGATACATATATACTGTATATATATATACACTGTATACAGTATATATGTATATATACACACTACCGGTCAAATGTTTTAGAACACCCCCATTTTACAGTTTTTACTTAAATTTAAGCAGTTGAAGTCCAGTGAAATGGTACAAAGGTAAGCGGTAAACTGCTAGAGGTTAAAAGTTTAGGTTACCAAAAACAGAAAAATAATGTAAATATTTTAGCAGTGAGTAGTTTCCCGACACCATCTAAAGGCAGGGCACTTGGGGTATGTAGCGGTGGTGAGCCAGTGCCACACCCCACAACTTCAGGTTTATACCTACAGTTGAGCTGAATATTAGGGATCATGGAGAAAATAATTATGGCCCGCCAGATTAAAGTGGAGGTCAACATGGTATGATTGGCCTCTTCACTTGGTAGCAATGCTCTTGAGCATATTATGCCTACCCAAATATCAGCTAACTAACATCTCGGTATAAATGAAGCTGGCTTCATCATAGTGCAGCAGATAATTGCATATTTCATAAGAATTGTTCCAATTGTGATGCAAGCAGGGGTGTAGCACACAATTCTGGGCCCTATACATATGCAGTCTTGTGGGCCCCCTTCCCCTCTTGATCCATGACTCTCACGCATCTTTAGAATTTTTTTTAATTGAATCAACAACTATACACTTGAATCTGTAGTGGTTATTAGGTAATCGCTAATGAACTGCTTATACCACATTTAAACAAATAATTAGTAAGATTAGTAAGATTCTCTGGCCATAGTCCTGGGTCCTCTGGCAAATACCCTTCTGCATTCCCCTCACTTTTTTTCACTTCCTTCTCTGTCTTCTCCTCATCCTTCTCACTACCCTCAGAGCAACCTTCATTTTCCTTGCTCTCTTCACCTCCATCATCCTCTTCACTAGTCCTACTGCTACTCTCTGCCTCTTCTTCCTGCTCACTCTCTGCCTCGATCACATCTTCTTCCTGCTCACTCTCTGCTACAAGGACAGGCCCCTCTACAAGCATGAAGCATACAGGATTGATATTAGCCTCTTAACCTGCTTATAATATACAATAAAACAGGCTACAGGCTAGATTCTGCTTAATTTACCAGCTAGCTAGCTAACTATCATAATGTAGCTAGCTACGTTAGCTTGTCTTGTTATAGAACTGGATCAAATGAGTCTTCAAAAACAAAGTTTCAATACATTTCACCATCACCAGTAGTATGTTTGCCCGCATTTGCGATTGCTTTCAGCCAGTAGCGAGAGTGAAACTGAAATGGGATTAATCGCGATTTTAAAAAAATGAACGCGTTATCCATTTGAAATTAATCGCATGCGTTAACGTGTTAACGTTGACAGCCCTAGTTAAATCGAAACAACGTACCGATATTAGCTTAAACCACTCTTAAACAGTGTTAGCAAGTTGCTTACCTTTCTTTTGAAAGAAATTAGTGAGCAGTTGTTTACCCTCAGTTTGCCTTTTTTCTCTTTCTACCCCGACTTCACTTTCTTCTGGAAAGACATGATTGACTGAAACTTGCGGGCTCCAGCATCAGCACCAGTCAGCGTGATTAGCCGTGTTTGGCGACAAATCTTAGTGTAGGTATGTTACAAAAAACTGAGATGTTATAAATCTAGCCTGAAACTTATCCCACCAGATAGAGCATGAAAATACAATTGATACCTTATTCACTCTCATATCTTAAGTTTTAAGGAAGTTATGGCAATTTTTACACTTGGAAATTTGCATATTGACCCCTATTGTTTTTCAATGATCTTGAAACAAAAGCTGTGATTCAATAACATAAATGCCCATAACTTTCTTCAAAATAAAGATAATTGCATGAAATTTTCAGTAATTACAGATTGAAGCATTCTAAAAAAAGATACGATAATCAATTAATCACATGTTGCGCACACGCCGCGACACGCAAAAACCACGGCAGGCAGTGAGAATTTGGGCAAAGATATCTCACATTCCGGGTCAAAAATATCGCATTTCGCATCGACAGATTTCAATGAAATTTCACCAGAAACAAAATAAAATGTTAAATTAACGTCCTGGATACCTTTTATTTAGTCCTGAACTTTCGATATATCATTTTGAAAGCACTAAACACGACTCTGAAGTGTAGCGTATGACCAAACCGAGCAATGTTTAATCAAATTTCGGAAACAAGATGGGGGATCGAGTTTTCAACTACGTTATATCGCAGCCATATGGTAAAAAAAATCCTCGAAAGCCCTTGAAAAGCCTGCATTTTTGGGGTACGGCCCATAGTCTCTCGTAATCGCTCGCACAGGGACACAGGCACATCTAGACCGCCGCTGCGCACGGGAATTGTAACATACCTAGGCTACTTAGTGCAGGGGGGCGGACTAAACCATTTGCGCTTTTGAGAGGGGACGGGGCCCAGAGAGCCTCCAATATTTTTATGGATACAAAGTTCAGTCTCTCAACCTATTTATTTAGCCAACATAATTTCGTAATGACACTAATTACTTAGAAATTTAAAATTGCAGACAAATGTTTTTTTTCAATTCCAGGCTTTTCAAGGGCCCTCCCCCACTTGGGGCCCTAGGTAGTCAGTTCCCCTTTTCCCCCTGCTACGACGCACCTGGATGCAACCATGAAATTTGGCACAAATACTCTTCAAGGTCCACTATTTTGAAAAAGGGCGCTGGCCACTCAAAAATTCAAAATGGCCACGATTTTTCAAGATGGCTTCCTATATCAGCATGTAATTATCATAGAATAAATTCATTTTGGTCTAAACTATGTTTTATGGGTCTCACATTTTATTATTATAAGTGTTGTTTTTGTCATAACTGCTATGTGAAATGTTGTAGCAAAGATGTTGTGCAATATGGCCACCGTAAAACTAGTTGCAATGATATCTCATGATCTATAAAACATAGAAACACAGTTTTGGGGTCTATACATAGGTTTTTCGGGTTGTAGATTCCAATAGACCTATTAGTTTTCTTTCTTGGAACTCAGCATGGGGTTCAGTGTCAGCTGATCTAGTTTTACTAATACTGTAGTTGTTCACTAATAGTGATCCATCCATCCATCCATCCATTATCTAAGCCGCTTATTCCTGGTCAGGGTCGCGGGGGGGGGCTGGAGCCTATCCCAGCATGCGTTCCGGGTGAGAGGCAGGAATACACCCTGGACAGGTCGCCAATCCATCGCAGGGCACTAATAGTGATAGTATCGCTTAATTTAGTGTCCCAAATGCTGTCTAACAGCCCCCAATCAATTAGCTAGTAATAATAGTTAGTAGATGTAGTTAGATAGCCGTGCCTGAATTGACAGGGTGTGCCAGCGCGGCAGAGCCGAGCCAAGGGTAAGCGGGGCTATACATGACTCGTTCATGTATACTTACCCGGAAGGTGCACAGATCACACCAGACTTAAATGGCACTGGATGAATGATAGGGCTAGGTGTAGGTCACCCGAACCTAGTTGTATCCCATACCTGAATGTGCGGTATCACTTTGATTAAGGTGGTAAAAGGATAGCCCTTAATCAGAAATCAGAAATCAATCCCAAAAAAATGGCAAATACAAATCCAATGTTAGCCAAGAGGCAAACTGATTGGAAGAAATGTTGTCTTTGTCAGAAAGACAAAATAAATGAAGTCCTAGTATCACCTCCAATCCATCATGTTCCTCAACATGACGGCTATACCATGCTTGCCACCAATGTTCCACTCTTTCATGAGATCAATGAAATGCCAATGATCTTGGACCTGGCAAGGCTGGATGAAAGTGGTGGTATAGAAGCTACTTTGAGAAGGAACCAGGCAAAGTATCACATGAGTTGTCGGCTAATGTTCAACAACACCAAATTAGATCGCGCGAGGAAGCGACAATCCGATGCTCAAAGTTGTGAAATAGATGAAGGCCACACAAAGCACCGTAGAACCAGTCATGATGGTCAGGCTTGCATTTTTTGTGATAAAATATCCCCTGCATCTGACCTAAGACAGGTAATGACAATGAACCTGAACAACAGACTACATGAATGTGCCTGGACACTAAATGATGTACGATAGATTGAGCACAGCTGTCAGTGTGGATGAAGCTAGACTTGACATGTTTGCCCGAAAGCAGAGGCCGTACGAAGCCATTCCTTCAACAAGAGCAGCTCTGCTTCAGCACACTAAACGTGCTGTGTATCAGGCAGGCTGCATATGGGGTCAGTCAACCCAGCATCAGCCAGAAGCAGAGAGTCCTGCTGACTGGGGATGGAAAAAGGTTGGTGAAGAATGGCGGGTCTTCTGGACAGCCAATTCACCACTTGCAGAGAGTTGTCAACAACTCACCAAGTGTGGCTGCAAATCAGGGTGCCGTGGAAGGTGCAAATGCTTCAGATTGGGTTTCATCTGCACAGCATTGTGCAGTTGCAAATGTGAGTAGAACTAACGTCTTTTTAAACTTTTTTAATCCTTCCCTTGCACTCCATCCCCGCCTGAACACACTACTAACTCTGTCATGCCCCTGAGACATTCACACCATAACTCTTACGGGTTACCTGTGAAGTTAAATAAACCAAACTATCAGCATCCAGTAAACTAACCTGAGCAAACCGGAGTGTAGCAATCAATGTTAGGTGCAAGACAAGCTATGATCCAGTTCTCAAACGTTGTCCCTGGTAGAAATCATACCCCACGGCAGACATGGAAACCATATTTTTTTTTAAATTCTAGGTGGTACTTAGGGCCAAAACAACATGTCTATCCAATTCCTTCACCCCGGAAACTAGGTTTAGACCGAAGAAGCATGTCTCTATCTTTATTAGTTGCTGAGATATTAAAAATATTTGTTTCGCGGCGGACATCTTGGATGCCATCTTTGACACAGCTATTTTCAAGTAGCTGTTTCAGGCAAAGTAACATTCCTACTAAATTCTTTGACCCCAAAAATCTGGGTTTAGACCATAAACAGTTTGATTTATTCAAAATACTTACATTGATATAATGAACATTCGACAGAAATAATATAATATACTATAATAATTGTTATATCTTTACTCCTTTCAGGTTTTCTATATAACAAGTATAACTCGGACCACGACGTAACGTAACTGTTGTATTGAACTACCGAAGTGCAAGAACAGTGGTTGATTACTAAGTTACCCATAACTTCCCCGGGGTTCCTTCCTCACGGATTCCCCTAGCCCAAAATACACAACATCTCCTCCTCTTACAATGAATGTACTATGTATGAAACCACACAGAGTCTTATTCAAATATAACATAACATCTCCAAGGTCTAACAACAACAACCATAAAACAATTACCATATACAGTCCAGACTACTTGTTTTTCATCCTACAACAACTTCCTATTTGTCTGAATTTATACAATTATTCTTTTTATTATGATATAACGTTCCTTGGATAACACTAACTAGAGGTGAGGGTAGACTACCTCGATCCTCTGACCGGTACCCATGGGGATTATTCTGCCCCAATAACTTGGGTCAGTCACTAACCTAGCCTATAAATTCAGGCGTGTAGGAGGCCGCGCTCTCTGATAGGATATCTCTATCGGAAGGCACATTAGTCTTATGGTCCTTCAATGGTGAACTCATTGCAGGTGCTTCTGTAAAAGAAGGTGTCTCAGTCCCTGTTGTGGTCACATCCTCAACTGGAACTGTTGGCTCTGGTGCGGTTGAGTCCTGCACTTGTGAGGGTATGTGAACTGGTGTGTTGACAGGTGTGTCTGAAGAGTCTCCCAGGGACAACTCCCGCCGGCACTGACGGAGTCTGTAGGAGTTGATCAACATGTCTTCTCCAAACACTATCAGCCGTTTGGACTGTATAGGATACTGGTCCAGTTTGCGCAATAACAGTGGCAGGAATCCACTTAGGTTCGCCACGGTAGTTCCTTGCCAGCACAGATTCTCCTGATGTGAAGACTCTTTCTTTGCCCTTCTGTTCTCTGCACCTAACCTGTTTCTCCTGTTGACGTTGGACAATGTCCTTCACTGCTGAGGGCTTCAAGAGGTCAAATGTAGTGCGCAGGTCTCTCCTTAGCATCAGGCTAGCAGGAGATGTCTTGGTGGTTGCATGTGGGCTGTTGCGGTAGGTCAGCAGGAAGTTGTGCAGTCTCTGATGTAGTGTTCCTTGCCCCTGTGATGTTTTCAAGGCATGTTTCATGGTTTGCACAAACCTTTCAGCAAGACCATTTGTTGCGGGGTGGTAGGGAGCTGACTTAATGTGTTGGACTCCGTTAGCTTGTAGAAACCGGTCATTTCCTGTGACACAAATTGGGGTCCATTGTCAGAGACTAGCTGCAGGAGATCCAAACCGACTAAACATCTCTCCTAGCTTCGATGGTCTTCTGGCGGTGGTTGATCTCATGATAGCCACCTCCGGCCATTTACTATGTGCATCAACAGCAACAAGGAACATTCTGTCCTCCAATGGTCCCGCAAAATCAATGTGCACACGATGCCATGGTCCTTGTGGGAACTCCCAGGGTGAAGAGGTGCTAGTGGCGGATTGTTTCTGACTTGGTGGCACGATGAACAGCTTTGGCCAACTCCTCAATCTGTTTATCCATGTTTGGCCACCAAAAGTAGCTTCTCGCTATTTCCTTCATTCGTACTATTCCGCTGTGTCCTGAATGCAGTTGCTGCAGCACTTTTGTGCAAGTGACAGTGGAATGACCACCCTCCTCCCCCACAGCAAACACCCGGACTGGACAAACAGCTCCAACCTCCTCCCGAGGAAGGGCTTCAGGTTTGCGTTATCACCAGCAGGTCGACCCTTGACGATGATGTCCATGACTGCAGATAACTCCGGGTCATTCGAGTCTCCCACCTTCACCTACAGCTGAGACAGGTGCTTTCTCCACCTCCCTGAAGTAGAAGATGTCCACCATGTTTGACTCCGGCTTTGTGACAGGCAGTGGCAGTCTGGATAACCCATCCGCATTGCAGTGGGAGTCTGCTTTGCGATATTTTATGTCATATGCATGTGCTGACAACAACAAAGCCCACCTCTGCAGTCGGGATGCAGCGAGAGACGGTATCCCAGTGTGTGGACCGAGGATGGTTGTGAGAGGCCGGTGGTCGGTTAGAGTGTAAACTTCCTTCCATACAAGTATTGATGGAATTTCCTGACTCCAAAAACAATGCTCAGTGCCTCTCGTTCTAGCTGAGCATAGTTAGACTCTGCCTTGTTTAGTGTCCTTGATGCGAAAGCGATTGGTTTTTCCTCACCACCCGGCAGGACATGAGAGAGAACCGCCCCACTCCGTATGAGAGGCGTCACAGGCGAGCTGAAGCGGAAGTGATGGGTTGAAGTGAGTCAGGACCTCGGACGAAGCCAGCACCTCTTTAGCCTTTTCGAAAGCCTCCTGACAGCTGGCTGTCCACTTCCATGTTTCATCTTGGCGTAGCAGTTCGTGCAGCGGTTGCAGCAGTGATGACAGATTGGGGATGAAGCGTCCGTAGTAGTTCAACAGTCCTAAGAAGGATCGCAGCTGGCTGATGTTTTGGGGTGGAGGTGCGTTCAAGACAGCTGCCACTTTTGATGGTGCCGTGTGCAGCCCTTTCTGCATCGATCACATGCCCCAGATATTCCACAGATGGTCGGAAGAAGTCACATTTGTCCTTACGGACTCTCAAGCCGTAGTCCTTCAGGCTCTGAAGGGTAGCATCCAAGCTGCGCAGATGCTCTTCGTCGTTTGATCCGGTGCACAGGATATCGCCGAGGTAGCACTGTGTACCCCTGGCAACCCGCTAAGGATTTGATCCATTGCTCGCTGAAACAGTGCTGGGGCTGACGTGATGCCAAAAGGCAATCTGCAGTATCGAAAAAAGTCCCTTATGTGTGTTAATGGTCAACATTTCACGTGACTGTTCTTCTACATGCATCTGTAGGTAAGCCTGACTGAGATCTATCTTACTGAATTTTTGTCCCCCACTCAATCCAGCAAACAAGTGAAAATTAGGGGAAGTGGATATTGCTCTGCTGCTAACACAGGGTTAAGTGTTACCTTAAAGTCTCCACAGGTCCGGATTCCCCCATCCTTTTGGGTACCGGAACGATGGGCGTGGCCCACTCACTGATTGTCACTGGCTCCAAAACCCCATTCTTGACCAGGGCGTCCAAGTCAGCTTCCACCTTGGGTCGGATTGCGTATGGCACTGGTCTAGCTTTCATGAACACAGGCTTGCTATCAGGTTTGACATGTAACTTCACGGTTATATCTTTCATGCTGCCTAATTCGCCACGGAAAACCCTTCGTGTTTCTCCAGTATCTCCTGTAGGGGAAGTGGAACTGTGTGACAGCTTCCTTACCGCTTGCCAGTCCAGCCGGATTCCTGTAGCCATGCACGCCCCATTATAGCAGGATGATTTCCCTTGGTCACATAAAGTGGAAGCCCTTTTGGTTTGCTCCGTTGCACTGAACAGTCACATCTGTCATCCCTACCATGTGCACTCGATGTCCTGTATATGCCTTAAACACTGTGTCTGATGGACGTAGTGGGAGGTGCCTCATGTAGTTCCTGTAGAATTTGTGCGACACTAGTGATGCCTTTGATCCCGTGTCTATCTGCATTTTCACCGAATGTCCTCCAACTTGGGTTCAGCCCAATAGCCGTCTGAACTCTCATCTACCCTCATTATCCGTATAGTATTTATGTCGGGTAGGCACTTCTTCCTCTGAAGAATCACTATTTCCGTCATTATCATGCTGAACTGTCGAACATGTCTTTTCTGCTTGTATTTTACATTGTCTCTTTTGTTTTCAAACTTTGCGCTTTTGTCTGTGCTCTTTTTATTTCTGCATGCCCGCTCTACATGGCCTTTTTTCCCGCAGTTTACGACAGTCCATCTCTTTACACCAGCATGTCGATGCAAGGTGTCCAGATCTACAGCGAAAACATGGCCCTTGCATGTTGGTTTATCGCTGTTGAGTTGGTGTACTCCCTGTAGCATTTAGTTGCTGGGCTTCCTTTGATGCCATTTCCATTGTTACACTAATATTAATGGCCTTTTTCCAGAGTCAAGTCTCTTTCTGTGAGTAATTTCTTCTGTGCTGCTTCATTTCTCAGTCCACATACCAGCCTGTCTCTCAACGTGTCATTTAACACATCCCTGAACTCACAGTGTTCAGCTAGCTTGCGTAGTGCTGCCACAAACATGGTGACCGACTCACCCTCCTCCTGGCTACGTTTGTTAAATCGGAATCTTTCTGCGATTACCAGGGGTTTGGGTGAAAGATGGTTTGCCAGTATGTCTACTATTTCTTTGTATGTTTTACTGCCTGGCTTTGCTGGTTGTAGTAGGTCGCGTAGCAAGTTAAGCGTTTTTGGCCTATTATACTCAAAAAAGTGGGCACTATCTTCTCCGCTTTTATATCATTAGCCTTAGCGAAGTAGTCAAAACGCTCGGTATAGGCGCTCCATTGTTCATACTCTCGTCAAAGGGACCGATTGAGCCATTACTCCAGCCATTTTAAGCTCCTGGTTGTATGGCGCTGTTTTCCCCTCACAGACGGCTCCCCTATGTACACTTTTCAACTTTACCGCAGACTACTCACGACGTTGTCGATAGTCCGCTGATCCACTCCTCCTCTTAGCTGGCCGCGTCCGGACTCAAGCACACCAGGCGTGGCGATAAGCGACGACTTGCCCACCATCCACAGCAGTGCGAGGCATCAGCGGGGAAGACAGAGAACTTTCACTTTCCGTTGCGGACAACACGCGTCGGTTCAGACGTCCTCGTCGCCACTTTTGTTATATCTTTACTCCTTTCAGGTTTTTCTATATAACAAGTATAACTCGGACCACTGACGTAACGTAACTGTTTTATTGAACTACCGGCAAAAGAACAGTGGTTGATTACTAAGTTACCCATAACTTCCCCGGGTTCCTTCCTACGGAATTCCCCCTAGCCCAAAATACACAACAATAATATACGCCATTTAGCAGACACTTTTATCCAAAGCGACTTATAGTAGTGAATGCATACATTTTCAGTATATGTGGCCCCAGTGGGGATTGAACCCACAACCAAAGCGTTGCCAACGCTGTGCTCTACCAACTGAGCCACAGAGAACCACTGCTGCCACTGGGAGCAGCCCTACTGACGACTGCTGACAAGCAGTCCACCCCGACTGGACCCCGGCTACAGGAGCTGATGAGGTTACCGACAAGGAATGTGGCGCTTTCCAGACAGCAGCTATGAGGTCTTAAGTGTGGGCTTAACTTTGACAATACTGGGTCGTCTGGGTATCTTTTAGAGGAAAGAGAACCCATACACATTGTGCACTGGTAAATTCAGAGAACTGCAACGGTCACTGGGGAAAGTCACTGCATTAGATCTAAGGGAGTCTAGGGAACTGTTCATTGCTTTGGGTCCACTTAGAATAATATGACACTGGAGAAAGAAGAGACTGTCTCATGGTTCACAATGGCAGCGACATAAAGAAGTATCCAGGAGAGATTCATAAGGTCTCAATGCCTTATCACAGTCTCTGGGGACATAAAATGGACTGATAGGCGTATCAACGAGGCGGGTGTGGGCACTGCGACACCATACTGGCGCGCAGTACTCACTAGTCGAGTAAACAAGGGCCAGGGCAGCCACACGCAATGTTCTTGCCCGGCGCCCCAGCCTGACCGACTAATCGCCTCATCAATGCCACACGAGATGTTAGCTTCTTGCGCAGTGACGCGAGGTGTCGGCGAAACGTGGCGACCTGTCCAGTGTTACACCGAGTACGCTGGCTCAGCGCAACATGGCAGGGGTATTCTGCCAATATATACTCGGAGATCACGTTTAGCCTCCTTGTTGTTGAGATGGAAGGCTGCCAACACCGTCTTTGCCTCGCTGAGCTTCAATCTCCATTTCTGGAGGTATGCCACTAGTGTCTCCATATCCTGGCCTAATGTCCCCTCCAATGACTGCCAGTCTCCAGCAGAGTACACCAACGCTAGGTCATCCGCGTAGGCATATTTCCGTGAGACCGTGTCAGGCAAGTCATAGGTGTAAAATGTAAAATGTAAATGTAAATGTAAATGTGTAGATGTTATAGAGGAGGGGAGCAGGACCGATCCCTGGGGGCGCCGTTCTTGAGGCATTGTAACCTACTTCGCTGTCCGCTACCGGTGGTGAGGGTGAAGCTGCGATTTTGGACAAGCTCCATGATCATTCTGACCATGTGCCTGTCCGGCAGCAGGCGGAGCAACTTGCAGGTGAGGCCGCGATGCCATACGGTGTCGTAGGCAGCCGTCAGATCGACAAAGACGGCTCCAGCCTTCTTTTTGGCCGAAAAGCTGTCTCGATGTCTTGAGTCAACAAAGTGACTTGGTCTCACGGTCGATCTCAGCGTCGGAACCCGGCCTGCTCCGGGGAGCAGTGGGTCGATGATCGGTTCGACGCGAGCGTAGATAAGCCGCTCAAGGATCTTGAAGGGGATGCAGAGCAAAGAGATGGGACGGTAGCTTTTAGGGTCCCCTTCAGGCTTGTTCGGCTTCCGGATCGCGACAACTAGGGCTCTTCTCCAGATTTTGGGGATCTTCAGTTGGCGCAATCAGGAAGAGAGGAAAGCTCTTAACCAGGACTTCAGAGCAGGTGCAGCATGGAGTATAAGCTCCGGGCAGATGGAGTCAGGGCCCGGAGCTTTTCCTGGCTTTATGTGCTGGAGGGCAGTAGCGAGCTCCTCCGGTGTGAATTCACTGGAGATGTTGTCGCTACTAGGTGTTGGGGCCCTCCAGAGGGCAGACACTTCTTTTGCCATGAGTCGTGATGACTTGCGGTCTTTACCCTCGTATACCCCATTTTTCACAAATTGTGATGCGATTTTATTTGCAGAAATGGGGCAGTGACGAGGGGAGTGTCTTGACCTGCCAGTGAGGTTGTTCAGGATACTCCATGCCTTGCGGCTGGAGTGTGAGAAGTCGATGGTATTGACAGCCTCCTCCCAGCGCTCTTGTCTCTTCCGACCGAGTCTTGACAACAGGGTTCCTGCAGGAGCCTGGAGGAAGGCGCAGTAGAGATTCTCACACTCCGCATCCCAGCATCCGCATCCCAGCATGATTTGTAGCTGTTGCGACGTCCACGTGGGATGGATTTTTTGGCCGCTTTCACTAGCACACTGCAGAAGTCCTGGTATGCCTCATCCACGCTGTTGGTATTACGCGATGAAAGATGCCTCGTGGATTTGTTGGTGAGGAGGCGGAAGCGTTTCCAGTTGGCCTTTCGGAAATTCCATCGCTTCACCGGCTCACTCGGGACAATGTCCACAAGTTTAGGTACGGTTATCAGCGATGGTCGATGTTGGGACCGTGGGAAATTTCCGAGCACACGTCTGTCAGGCAGCTGGTTGTCTACGCCGACACTCGCGAAAGCCAGGTCTGGATTAGTCCCAGTGTTCCAGCGACCGGAAAGAAAGCTGGCTGGACCCTTGGGATCGTGTAACAAGGTCAGGCAGTTGTTGGCTGCCCAGGCAGCCAGGTTCTTCCATCTGGTGTGTTGGTGTTGTACCCCCAGTCTTCATGCTGGCAATTGAAGTCGCCAACATAAAGACAGGGGTGAGGAACACGGGACAGACGCTGGCATGAATCGCGAGTGAGGAGGCTTGCAGACGCGTTTTACGATTTTAAACCGGCAACGCCCACGCACAACCTCCGAGTCAGCTGGCGATTGGTCGGCGAGAGTCCAGCTCAACCTTTCGTGGACAAACGTGGCAAGGCCATGCTTCCTGCTCAGGATGGACCCAGCTAGTGCGAAATTTGGTAGCACTAGCTTGTCTGCTGAGACGCAGTGGGTTTCCTGGAGGAGGATGACGAGGGCCTTGAAGGTATAGACCAGCTGTTCGATGACACTGATCTTACTGGTGGTGAGCCCTTCGGTGTTCAGCTGCAGTATTCTGGGTTGAGGCCAGTGGAGCAAGCCCCACCGGCTCTCCTCTCCGACTGCTGCCGAGCACCAGCCCGGGTGAGGGCCCTTAATTGGCAAACTCTGTTTCTCTTATGGGTTGGGGTTACTGACAGGAGGCACCACGAGAAGGTGTTTGCCATGCCTTCCATGCTTCATGAGTAATTTACTTGCAAATCGATGAAAATGTTGTCTCCAATATTAACCCCAGATGTTCATACTCACAAATCAATAAGACAGCTGTAGGTGTTTACCTAAGGCTCTGATTCAGACAAAAAAATGTATGTTGGCCTCTTTTTAAACAAAAAATCTTCACAAAGAAGAATGTAGATGCCAGATCGTTCATGGCAGAAGGTAGGCAAGTTTCAAGTCACTTGTTTTCTTGTTGCCTGTTCGTCTGTAGAACACAATTTTTGTCGTGGTTCTGATGGCGATGGTTATTGGTGGCCGAAACATGCTCGCCACGAAAAATATTTCTTATGACTCAACTTAATACATGATATCTGTGTACCAGCATCTGCATACCTGCTTATACTCACAAACCATAAGTGAAATCATTTCATCCACCTCATTTCCTAAAATTTCTATTACCCACTACCGGAGTCCCGCAGGGCTCGGTGCTAGGCCCCGTCCTATTCTCTCTGTACACCAAGTCACTTGGCTCTGTTATTTCTTCTCATGGTTTTTCCTATCACTGTTATGCCGATGACACTCAACTCTTTCTCTCCTTCTCTCCATCTGATACCCAGGTCCCGGCACGGATCTCTGCATGCCTGGCTGACATCTCCGCATGGATGTCCACCCACCACCTGAAGCTGAACCTGGGGAAGACAGAGCTTCTCTTCCTCCCAGCGAAGGGCTCCCGATGATTGATGCGTCAATCACCATGGAAGGCTCCATAGTGTCTCCGTCCCAGTCTGCCAGGAGTCTTGGAGTGACCCTGGACAACCAGCTGTGCTTCTCAAGCCATATTGCAGCGACCTGCCGATTCTCCCTCCACAACATCCGGAGGATCCGACCGTTCCTTACTCAAGAGGCCACTCAACTCCTGGTCCAGGCCCTGGTTATCTCACGTCTGGACTACTGCAATTCCTTGCTGGCAGGCCTTCGGCCTGTGCCATCAAGCCACTGCAACTAGTCCAGAACGCTGCCGCCGCCTGGTGTTCAACCAGCCGAAGTTCTGTTATGTTATTCATAAACATGGTGTGAATTTCCATTGCTATGCAGATGATACACAGCTGTACATATCAATGAAACCACGTTCAGCTTCTCTGTTGCTTTTCGGATATCTCGGGCTGTTGGTCACGTGATGGAATCCATATGTCGCGGCGAAGGCTGAGAAAGTTCCACACAAGAATTGCGGCCCGTTATCAGTCACTAGTGTCTCAGGCACTCCATTGATTTGAGATGAACTGTAACATCAGTGAACTTAGTGAAGGTGAGGTTCGCTATCTCAACATACCTCGAGTAATAGTCCACCACCAGCAGGTACATTTTACCTTTGAGTATAAACAAATCCGCCCCTAACTTCTGCCAGGGCCTATCAGGAAGTTCTGTCTGGATGAGCGGCTCTGTGTGGTTTGTACGCTCCTTCTCAAGGACATCATTCCTTAGGGCTGAGGGAATGACCAGTCTCGTGCCCTTCAGTAGAAGACCGTCATATATGGTTAGGAAGGCAGTTTTAAAGTTATTTTAAAGTTTTAAAGTACAGTTTTAAAGTTCCCTCATATGCATTGTACTCAGGCCATCCATCCTGACACATCTGCATGACGGCAGAGCACACGTTGTCCGTTTTCAGGTGCTCTCTCAGGTTGTCCAGGTAGGAAACGCTCGCTGGGAGGTTCTCCATGATGCTGTCCACATAGATGTTTGTGCTCTCCATGAGCTCTGTGTCTGTGTCCACTGCGTTGTTCTCCATTGGTGCTCGTGACAGCGTGTCAGCAGTCCACAGGCTTTTCCCAGGAACATGAGATATTATGTAAGAATACCTCATCAGTCTCATTCTGAAACGCTGGATCCTCGGGGGTAAGGCATCCAGAGGTTGGGCCCCCAGGAGACTTAGCAGAGGTTTATGATCCGTCTCTAACTCAAAGTGTTAGCCTATCAGAAAGTCTGTGAACCTTTCACAGGCCCATGTCTGCGCCAGCGCCTCTTTTTCAATCTGTGCGTATCTCTGCTCGCCCGGTGAGAGAGATCTGGAAGCGTAGGCGACTGGCCTCCATTCCTCGCCCCATTTCTGTAGCAGGACCGCTCCCAGTCCGAAACTGGACGCATGTGCTGACACCTTACTCTCTTTGTTGGGATCATACAGAGCTAGCACAGGTGTGCTCGACAGCTCCTCCTTCAGGCTGTTGAAGACCTGGTCGGCTCCCCAGAGCCAGTGATTTTCTTAGACAGCAAGTCTCTAAGTAGCTTATCCTTTTCTGCTAGCTGAGGGATGAACTTCCCTAACTGATTCACTATCCCCAGGAAGCTACGTAGCTCACTTACATTGGTGGGCTCCTGCATCTCTCTTACTGCTGCTGTTTTAACTGGGTCTGACTTTACTCCCTCGTCTGAAATTATTTGGCCGCACGAATTTAACTTCCCTTACTGAGAACTCACATTTCTCCATGTTGAGAGTTATTCCTGCATCATCTATCTTCCTCAACACTGCATGAAGACGAAAATCATGTTCTGTCTGCGTGCGCCCCCATATTAGTACATCATCCATATGGCAAACTACGCCCTCTAAGCCCTCAGTGATCTGAGGGGTGCCAACGCAATCCCAAAGGGTAACCTATTAAAGTAATACCGTCCAAATGGTGTAATAAAGGTTGTCAGTTTAGCTGATTCTTCGGCTAGCGGTATTTGCCAGAAACCCATATTAGCATTTAGCTTGCTAAAGATCTGAGCATCAGCTAGTGAGCCTAGAGTCTGCTCTACCGAAGGCAGAATGTACTTCTCCCTACACACTGACTTGTTTAGCTGTGTGAGATCGACACATATGCGAGGATCTCCTGACTTCTTCCCTACTACTACCATGCCTGAGCACCATTCAGTGGGCTCCTCTACCCAGCTGATAACACCTATCCTCTCTATGCGGTCTAGTTCTTTTTTTACCTTTGGCATCAGTGGAAGGGGTACTCATCGTGGTGTCTTCAGTGAGCCATTATCATAGTCTGGTTACACCACAATTGGATAGTTACATCAAGTCTAATGGTTAAGAACCTTGGTTTTATTATTGATCAGGACCTTACATTTGACACTAAAAACACTTCCAGAGTAGCTTTCTTTCTTTCTGGGACACATAGCTAAAATTCAGCACATTCTGTCATTAGAGCAGCGGTTCTCAAACTATGGGTCGCGACCCCACTTGGGGTCGCCAAAAAAATTACAAATTAAAATAAATATATATTTTTTTTAACCATTTCTTAATTTTTTTTTAATGAAAAACAAATTGCCAGTTTTTTCGTAAAATCTGTCTTTCAGTTAGTGCTGTCAATGCAGTGAAGACTAGCGCAACTCACGCATATTCAGAGTATTGTGCGACGAAATAGGCTCTGATCACAATCAGATGCTATATCACACAGAAGTTAGGTGGCTATCTCGGGGCAGGGTGTTAAGTCGCCTGTTCAAACTCCGAGAGGAAGTACGGATTTTCTTTGCGGACAAAAACAACCCATTAGCCGAGAAATTTGCTGATCCTAAGTGGCTGGCCCAGCTAGCATATTTAGCCGGTATCTTTGATCGCCTGAATGTGTTAAATGCCGGACTACAAGGTCGGGACATCAACCTTTTTGGTCTCACAGACAAAAGGAATTTAAGCTGCTTGATTACTTTTTGGATGAGAAGATGTCAAAGACGATTTGAAACCCATCATCTGCAGTCATATAGACGGGCTCATAGCACAGTTTCAGAACTACTTCCCGAAAAAGCGGCGCAGACAATTGGATCCGGAATCCATTTGTTACTGACAACATAATAGTCCTACCACTTACCCAGCAGGAGGCGCTGATTGATCTTTCATGCGATCGAATCAAAAAGCCAGTTTCACGGGCAACCCCTCGCAAACTTCTCGATATCGGTGCGCAGTGAATACCCGAGTTGTCTAATGCTGCATTGAGAAAGCTTGTCCCCTTCGGCGTCAACTTACCTGTGTGAATCCAGGTTTTTGCCATTGACTTTAATTAAAAATAAATATAGATTGCGTCTGAGAGTTGAAGGGGATCTCCGCCTCTTTCTCAGCCCAGCGCAACCACGCATCGATGAACTGTGTTCAACACTCCAAGCACATCCATCCCATTAAGTAGGCTAAGCAGTCCGTTTTATTTTTCATAAAGATATAGCCTGTGAAATGTACTGTATTTGCTACTATTAAGTCTGGTTTATTTGTTTTTCATAAAGATATAGCCCGTGAATGCATTTGCTACTATTTTGGAAATAGATCACCAATATATGTTTCTGGACTAAAGTTTTTCAGCGTTGTAATTGTACTATCATTTATGTATGGGGTCGCGATTTTTTCCCACCCATGAAATGGGGTCGTGGAGTAAAAAAGTTTGAGAAACTGCATTAGAGGATGCAAAAACCTTGATGCATGCTTTTGTCGCATCGAGGCTAGACTATTGTAATGCCTTATTATCCGGCTCCTCTAGTAGCTCTCTAAAGAGTCTTCAACTAGTACAGAATACAGCGTGTGTTGACTTTAAGTCATTTCTGTTGTAATTTGTTACGTTTCAGGCATTTCTTTAAAGGTAACTTTTATTTTGAAAGACACTTCTCGCTGAAGGACCCTTATTTTGAAACGCCCCTCTCCTGGAATGAGAGGAAGTGCTTTCGCTAGAGAGGAAGTGCTTTTGTTAGAAGAAAGTTCGTGTTAGAAGGAAGAAGACACATGTTTGTTAGCGTCCAGCTTTTACCGTTTCTATCTACTTACATACTCCAAGGAGGCAATGCCGTGAGTTTATAATTTAACGTTATATAAATAAGTCAATGTTAAAAGAGTGTTTGATAAATATCACGCTTGTTTTGTATTAAAAGAAAACGTTTTGTGTTTAAGAGCTAGTTACAATGAAAAAGGACAGGACAGCAGTTTGATATTGTTGTATTTATTTTTATTGCAGTTTTTACTGTCCAAAATTAAGAGCCTACGGTAAATGGTCAACTTTACTACACGACTCTGTTGTTTTTTGGAGTGGAGTTTAGCTCGCTGTTGAGCTGAAGTACAGTACACTTTAGTAGGAACAGCATAGTAAAAAGGCATACATCGACTGGTGTTGACAAAGTGAATGGAGATGGCAGAAAGGCAGAGCGACACATCTTCAACGTCAAGCGGGAGAAGCTTGCGGACATCAGGCTCATCGGCCAGCGCAGCGGCACGCCCCTGCGCCAAAGCAGAGGCTGCCAAGGTAAGAGCCGCGTATGCAACCCGGGGAGCTCAACTTAAGATGGAAAAAGCTGCGGTGGAAGCCGAAAAGGCTGCCATGGAAGCAAAACTACAAAAGGAAAGGGCTGCTGTGCAACTAGCCACAGCTAAATTAGACGCCGAAATAGAAGTACTGACCTTCAAGCGTGAAGCAGAAGCAGCTGTCGCAGAGGCAGTAGCCTTAGAGGCTGCCGAAGTCTTAGAAAACCCTAAGGTGTTAGACACCATCTCAGAAAAGGATAAAATGGAACGCACAAGTGAGTTTGTTAAATCTCAAATACAATTATATACATGTCGAAGTCAGCCAGCCACACCCGTCGTTTCTCCACCACAAACACGGGTCGATGCTAGCTGTCCGACACGGCGGTCCGCGTTAAGAATGGACTGATAGGCGTATCAACGAGGCGGGTGTGGGCACTGCGACACCATACTGGCGCGCAGTACTCACTAGTCGAGTAAACAAGGGCCAGGGCAGCCGTACGCAATGTTCTTGCCCCGGCGCCCCAGCCTGACCCGACTAATCGCCTCATCAATGCCACACGAGATGTTAGCTTCTTGCGCAGTGACGCGAGGTGTCGGCGAAACGTGAGCGACCTGTCCAGTGTTACACCGAGGTACGCTGGCTCAGCGCAACATGGCAGGGGTATTCTGCCAATATATACTCGGAGATCACGTTTAGCCTCCTTGTTGTTGAGATGGAAGGCTGCCAACACCGTCTTTGCCTCGCTGAGCTTCAATCTCCATTTCTGGAGGTATGCCACTAGTGTCTCCATATCCTGGCCTAATGTCCCCTCCAATGACTGCCAGTCTCCAGCAGAGTACACCAACGCTAGGTCATCCGCGTAGGCATATTTCCGTGAGACCGTGTCAGGCAAGTCATAGGTGTAAAATGTAAAATGTAAATGTAAATGTAAATGTGTAGATGTTATAGAGGAGGGGAGCCAGGACCGATCCCTGGGGGACGCCGTTCTTGAGGCATTGTAACCTACTTCGCTGTCCGCTACCGGTGGTGAGGGTGAAGCTGCGATTTTGGACAAGCTCCATGATCATTCTGACCATGTGCCTGTCCGGCAGCAGGCGGAGCAACTTGCAGGTGAGGCCGCGATGCCATACGGTGTCGTAGGCAGCCGTCAGATCGACAAAGACGGCTCCAGCCTTCTTTTTGGCCGAAAAGCTGTCCTCGATGTCTTGAGTCAACAAAGTGACTTGGTCTACGGTCGATCTCCCGCGTCGGAACCCGGCCTGCTCCCGGGGGAGCAGTGGGTCGATGATCGGTTCGACGCGAGCGTAGATAAGCCGCTCAAGGATCTTGAAGGGGATGCAGAGCAAAGAGATGGGACGGTAGCTTTTAGGGTCCCCTTCAGGCTTGTTCGGCTTCCGGATCGCGACAACTAGGGCTCTTCTCCAGATTTTGGGGATCTTCAGTTGGCGCAATCAGGAAGAGAGGAAAGCTCTTAACCAGGACTTCAGAGCAGGTGCAGCATGGAGTATAAGCTCCGGGCAGATGGAGTCAGGGCCCGGAGCTTTTCCTGGCTTTATGTGCTGGAGGGCAGTAGCGAGCTCCTCCGGTGTGAATTCACTGGAGATGTTGTCGCTACTAGGTGTTGGGGCCCTCCAGAGGGCAGACACTTCTTTTGCCATGAGTCGTGATGACTTGCGGTCTTTACCCTCGTATACCCCATTTTTCACAAATTGTGATGCGATTTTATTTGCAGAAATGGGGCAGTGACGAGGGGAGTGTCTTGACCTGCCAGTGAGGTTGTTCAGGATACTCCATGCCTTGCGGCTGGAGTGTGAGAAGTCGATGGTATTGACAGCCTCCTCCCAGCGCTCTTGTCTCTTCCGACCGAGTCTTGACAACAGGGTTCCTGCAGGAGCCTGGAGGAAGGCGCAGTAGAGATTCTCACACTCCGCATCCCAGCATCCGCATCCCAGCATGATTTGTAGCTGTTGCGACGTCCACGTGGGATGGATTTTTTGGCCGCTTTCACTAGCACACTGCAGAAGTCCTGGTATGCCTCATCCACGCTGTTGGTATTACGCGATGAAAGATGCCTCGTGGATTTGTTGGTGAGGAGGCGGAAGCGTTTCCAGTTGGCCTTTCGGAAATTCCATCGCTTCACCGGCTCACTCGGGACAATGTCCACAAGTTTAGGTACGGTTATCAGCGATGGTCGATGTTGGGACCGTGGGAAATTTCCGAGCACACGTCTGTCAGGCAGCTGGTTGTCTACGCCGACACTCGCGAAAGCCAGGTCTGGATTAGTCCCAGTGTTCCAGCGACCGGAAAGAAAGCTGGCTGGACCCTTGGGATCGTGTAACAAGGTCAGGCAGTTGTTGGCTGCCCAGGCAGCCAGGTTCTCTCCATCTGGTGTGTTGGTGTTGTACCCCCAGTCTTCATGCTGGCAATTGAAGTCGCCAACATAAAGACAGGGGTGAGGGAACACCGGGACAGACGCTGGCATGAATCGCGAGTGAGGAGGCTTGTAGACGTTTACGATTTTTAAACCGGCAACGTCCACGCACAACCTCCGAGTCAGCTGGCGATTGGTCGGCGAGAGTCCAGCTCAACCTTTCGTGGACAAACGTGGCAAGGCCATGCTTCCTGCTCAGGATGGACCCAGCTAGTGCGAAATTTGGTAGCACTAGCTTGTCTGCTGAGACGCAGTGGGTTTCCTGGAGGAGGATGACGAGGGCCTTGAAGGTATAGACCAGCTGTTCGATGACACTGATCTTACTGGTGGTGAGCCCTTCGGTGTTCAGCTGCAGTATTCTGGGTTGGAGGCCAGTGGAGCAAGCCCCACCGGCTCTCCTCTCCGACTGCTGCCGAGCACCAGCCCGGGTGAGGGCCCTTAATTGGCAAACTCTGTTTCTCTTATGGGTTGGGGTTACTGACAGGAGGCACCACGAGAAGGTGTTTGCCATGCCTTCCATGCTTCATGAGTAATTTACTTGCAAATCGATGAAAATGTTGTCTCCAATATTAACCCCAGATGTTCATACTCACAAATCAATAAGACAGCTGTAGGTGTTTACCTAAGGCTCTGATTCAGACAAAAAAATGTATGTTGGCCTAAAAAAAAAACAAAAAATCTTCACAAAGAAGAATGTAGATGCCAGATCGTTCATGGCAGAAGGTAGGCAAGTTTCAAGTCACTTGTTTTCTTGTTGCCTGTTCGTCTGTAGAACACAATTTTTGTCGTGGTTCTGATGGCGATGGTTATTGGTGGCCGAAACATGCTCGCCACGAAAAATATTTCTTATGACTCAACTTAATACATGATATCTGTGTACCAGCATCTGCATACCTGCTTATACTCACAAACCATAAGTGAAATCATTTCATCCACCTCATTTCCTAAAATTTCTATTACCCACTACCGGAGTCCCGCAGGGCTCGGTGCTAGGCCCCGTCCTATTCTCTCTGTACACCAAGTCACTTGGCTCTGTTATTTCTTCTCATGGTTTTTCCTATCACTGTTATGCCGATGACACTCAACTCTTTCTCTCCTTCTCTCCATCTGATACCCAGGTCCCGGCACGGATCTCTGCATGCCTGGCTGACATCTCCGCATGGATGTCCACCCACCACCTGAAGCTGAACCTGGGGAAGACAGAGCTTCTCTTCCTCCCAGCGAAGGGCTCCCCGATGATTGATGCGTCAATCACCATGGAAGGCTCCATAGTGTCTCCGTCCCAGTCTGCCAGGAGTCTTGGAGTGACCCTGGACAACCAGCTGTGCTTCTCAAGCCATATTGCAGCGACCTGCCGATTCTCCCTCCACAACATCCGGAGGATCCGACCGTTCCTTACTCAAGAGGCCACTCAACTCCTGGTCCAGGCCCTGGTTATCTCACGTCTGGACTACTGCAATTCCTTGCTGGCAGGCCTTCCGGCCTGTGCCATCAAGCCACTGCAACTAGTCCAGAACGCTGCCGCTCGCCTGGTGTTCAACCAGCCGAAGTTCTGTTATGTTATTCATAAACATGGTGTGAATTTCCATTGCTATGCAGATGATACACAGCTGTACATATCAATGAAACCACGTTCAGCTTCTCTGTTGCTTTTCGGATATCTCGGGCTGTTGGTCACGTGATGGAATCCATATGTCGCGGCGAAGGCTGAGAAAGTTCCACACAAGAATTGCGGCCCGTTATCAGTCACTAGTGTCTCAGGCACTCCATTGATTTGAGATGAACTGTAACATCAGTGAACTTAGTGAAGGTGAGGTTCGCTATCTCAACATACCTCGAGTAATAGTCCACCACCAGCAGGTACATTTTACCTTTGAGTATAAACAAATCCGCCCCTAACTTCTGCCAGGGCCTATCAGGAAGTTCTGTCTGGATGAGCGGCTCTGTGTGGTTTGTACGCTCCTTCTCAAGGACATCATTCCTTAGGGCTGAGGGAATGACCAGTCTCGTGCCCTTCAGTAGAAGACCGTCATATATGGTTAGGAAGGCAGTTTTAAAGTTATTTTAAAGTTTTAAAGTACAGTTTTAAAGTTCCCTCATATGCATTGTACTCAGGCCATCCATCCTGACACATCTGCATGACGGCAGAGCACACGTTGTCCGTTTTCAGGTGCTCTCTCAGGTTGTCCAGGTAGGAAACGCTCGCTGGGAGGTTCTCCATGATGCTGTCCACATAGATGTTTGTGCTCTCCATGAGCTCTGTGTCTGTGTCCACTGCGTTGTTCTCCATTGGTGCTCGTGACAGCGTGTCAGCAGTCCACAGGCTTTTCCCAGGAACATGAGATATTATGTAAGAATACCTCATCAGTCTCATTCTGAAACGCTGGATCCTCGGGGGTAAGGCATCCAGAGGTTGGGCCCCCAGGAGACTTAGCAGAGGTTTATGATCCGTCTCTAACTCAAAGTGTTAGCCTATCAGAAAGTCTGTGAACCTTTCACAGGCCCATGTCTGCGCCAGCGCCTCTTTTTCAATCTGTGCGTATCTCTGCTCGCCCGGTGAGAGAGATCTGGAAGCGTAGGCGACTGGCCTCCATTCCTCGCCCCATTTCTGTAGCAGGACCGCTCCCAGTCCGAAACTGGACGCATGTGCTGACACCTTACTCTCTTTGTTGGGATCATACAGAGCTAGCACAGGTGTGCTCGACAGCTCCTCCTTCAGGCTGTTGAAGACCTGGTCGGCTCCCCAGAGCCAGTGATTTTTCTTAGACAGCAAGTCTCTAAGTAGCTTATCCTTTTCTGCTAGCTGAGGGATGAACTTCCCTAACTGATTCACTATCCCCAGGAAGCTACGTAGCTCACTTACATTGGTGGGCTCCTGCATCTCTCTTACTGCTGCTGTTTTAACTGGGTCTGACTTTACTCCCTCGTCTGAAATTATTTGACGCACGAATTTAACTTCCCTTACTGAGAACTCACATTTCTCCATGTTGAGAGTTATTCCTGCATCATCTATCTTCCTCAACACTGCATGAAGACGAAAATCATGTTCTGTCTGCGTGCGCCCCCATATTAGTACATCATCCATATGGCAAACTACGCCCTCTAAGCCCTCAGTGATCTGAGGGGTGCCAACGCAATCCCAAAGGGTAACCTATTAAAGTAATACCGTCCAAATGGTGTAATAAAGGTTGTCAGTTTAGCTGATTCTTCGGCTAGCGGTATTTGCCAGAAACCCATATTAGCATTTAGCTTGCTAAAGATCTGAGCATCAGCTAGTGAGCCTAGAGTCTGCTCTACCGAAGGCAGAATGTACTTCTCCCTACACACTGACTTGTTTAGCTGTGTGAGATCGACACATATGCGAGGATCTCCTGACTTCTTCCCTACTACTACCATGCCTGAGCACCATTCAGTGGGCTCCTCTACCCAGCTGATAACACCTATCCTCTCTATGCGGTCTAGTTCTTTTTTTACCTTTGGCATCAGTGGAAGGGGTACTCATCGTGGTGTCTTCAGTGAGAATGGCTCCGCTCCAGGTTTCAGCTTGATAGTGTACGGCTGCTGTATGAGGCCAAGACCACTGCACAGCTTTGGATAGCTGTCCTTCAGTGTGTCCAGGTCGACGGTGTCAAGTCGTGCCACCAGTGCCAGTGTCTGTTTTAAATCTGACCTTTCTGTCACTGATCTTTAGGTCCACCATCCAAGGATCTCCACCTGCTGCTACTGTGCCCAGGAATAAGCTGCTGTCCTCTTCTTCTTCTTGTACCTCGTGCACAACTTTGGAGGATGCACACACACGCTTATAGTGGCCTTTCCTACCACACGCATGACACATTACATCATTAGCAGGGCACTCCATTTTTGGATGTGAGGGACTGTCTCCACATTTGAAGCATTTTGACTGTGTCTTACCTTTCTCTGTGTGCTATTTGTTTGGCTTGTTAAACTTCTTATATCTCTGAGATTGTTTGCCTTTACTCACGACTCTGTCCACAGAGCATGTCTCTTTAGTATTGTCTCCCCACAGGTTGCACTGTTGCTGTCTCACTGCCTCCGTCTGTCTGGCCATTCCGATCGCTTTTTCTAGCGTGAGGTCTTTATCCAGCTGCATTCTCTCTGACAGACGCACATCCATGAGCCCGACTACCAACCTGTCTCTAATCAGTTTGTCGTACAAAGCTCCGTAGTTACAGTGTTCAGCCAATGTATACAATGCAGTCACAAAAGAATCGACAGTTTCCCGTTCCTTGCTTCCTCATATTAAAGCGTGCTCTTTCATATATCACGTCTTTACAACAAAGAATGCAAGAAATCCATCTTTAACATACTGTTGTTGTTGGACGTAGGATAGATTCAGTCCTTTCAGAACGTCATCCGCTTCGTCTCCCATACAGTACATAAGAGTGTTTACCTGGTTCGCTTGTGTGGTTGAATGAAGGTTACTGGCCTGACGAAAGCGCTCAAACCTCCGTATCCACTTTTCCCATTGTTGGGGTTTGGTGAAGTCAAACGGCTCCGGTGGTTGGATGCTGAACGTAGCTCTGGGCACCGGCATAGGTGGTGGTGGGCGAGCCATCCCGCCGCGGCTGCTGCTCCCTGACCAGCTTGCTGTTCTCCGGCAGTTCTGTCCGTCAACATCGTAGCTAGCTAGCACTGTTTCGCAACTTTTCTCGACCAAACTTCTTCTGAACACGGCCAGACTACCCTCGCTACATTCACTTGAAGTCACTCTGACACCATGTCGGATTATTCTAATTTGCACGTGGGCAATAACATCAAGAGAGTATTATATCTTTTGTGTCTTTTATTACGCAACTGGAACATACACAGTATGGCTGGCTAACTCTTGGTTCTGCCTAATCCAAACCTCCCGCAATGCACTTTGCCCTTCCCATAATGCCCCTCGCCATTATCATAGTCTGGTTACACCACAATTGGATAGTTACATCAAGTCTAATGGTTAAGAACCTTGGTTTTATTATTGATCAGGACCTTACATTTGACACTAAAAACACTTCCAGAGTAGCTTTCTTTCTTTCTGGGACACATAGCTAAAATTCAGCACATTCTGTCATTAGAGCAGCGGTTCTCAAACTATGGGTCGCGACCCCACTTGGGGTCGCCAAAGGGTCATGGTGGGGTCGCCAAAAAAATTACAAATTAAAATAAATATATATTTTTTTTAACCATTTCTTAATTTTTTTTTAATGAAAAACAAATTGCCAGTTTTTTCGTAAAATCTGTCTTTCAGTTAGTGCTGTCAATGCAGTGAAGACTAGCGCAACTCACGCATATTCAGAGTATTGTGCGACGAAATAGGCTCTGATCACAATCAGATGCTATATCACACAGAAGTTAGGTGGCTATCTCGGGGCAGGGTGTTAAGTCGCCTGTTCAAACTCCGAGAGGAAGTACGGATTTTCTTTGCGGACAAAAACAACCCATTAGCCGAGAAATTTGCTGATCCTAAGTGGCTGGCCCAGCTAGCATATTTAGCCGGTATCTTTGATCGCCTGAATGTGTTAAATGCCGGACTACAAGGTCGGGACATCAACCTTTTGGTCTCACAGACAAAAGGAATTTAAGCTGCTTGATTACTTTTTGGATGAGAAGATGTCAAAAGACGATTTGAAACCCATCATCTGCAGTCATATAGACGGGCTCATAGCACAGTTTCAGAACTACTTCCCCGAAAAAGCGAGCGCAGACAATTGGATCCGGAATCCATTTGTTACTGACAACATAATAGTCCTACCACTTACCCAGCAGGAGGCGCTGATTGATCTTTCATGCGACGAATCATTAAAAGCCAGTTTCACGGGGCAACCCCTCGCAAACTTCTCGATATCGGTGCGCAGTGAATACCCCGAGTTGTCTAATGCTGCATTGAGAAAGCTTGTCCCCTTCGCGTCAACTTACCTGTGTGAATCCAGGTTTTTGCCATTGACTTTAATTAAAAATAAATATAGATTGCGTCTGAGAGTTGAAGGGGATCTCCGCCTCTTTCTCAGCCCAGCGCAACCACGCATCGATGAACTGTGTTCAACACTCCAAGCACATCCATCCCATTAAGTAGGCTAAGCAGTCCGTTTTATTTTTCATAAAGATATAGCCTGTGAAATGTACTGTATTTGCTACTATTAAGTCTGGTTTATTTGTTTTTCATAAAGATATAGCCCGTGAATGCATTTGCTACTATTTTGGAAATAGATCACCAATATATGTTTCTGGACTAAAGTTTTTCAGCGTTGTAATTGTACTATCATTTATGTATGGGGTCGCGATTTTTTCCCACCCATGAAATGGGGTCGTGGAGTAAAAAGTTTGAGAAACTGCATTAGAGGATGCAAAAACCTTGATGCATGCTTTTGTCGCATCGAGGCTAGACTATTGTAATGCCTTATTATCCGGCTCCTCTAGTAGCTCTCTAAAGAGTCTTCAACTAGTACAGAATACAGCGTGTGTTGACTTTAAGTCATTTCTGTTGTAATTTGTTACGTTTCAGGCATTTCTTTAAAGGTAACTTTTATTTTGAAAGACACTTCTCGCTGAAGGACCCTTATTTTGAAACGCCCCTCTCCTGGAATGAGAGGAAGTGCTTTCGCTAGAGAGGAAGTGCTTTTGTTAGAAGAAAGTTCGTGTTAGAAGGAAGAAGACACATGTTTGTTAGCGTCCAGCTTTTACCGTTTCTATCTACTTACATACTCCAAGGAGGCAATGCCGTGAGTTTATAATTTAACGTTATATAAATAAGTCAATGTTAAAAGAGTGTTTGATAAATATCACGCTTGTTTTGTATTAAAGAGAAAACGTTTTGTGTTTAAGAGCTAGTTACAATGAAAAAGGACAGGACAGCAGTTTGATATTGTTGTATTTATTTTTATTGCAGTTTTTACTGTCCAAAATTAAGAGCCTACGGTAAATGGTCAACTTTACTACACGACTCTGTTGTTTTTTGGAGTGGAGTTTAGCTCGCTGTTGAGCTGAAGTACAGTACACTTTAGTAGGAACAGCATAGTAAAAAGGCATACATCGACTGGTGTTGACAAAGTGAATGGAGATGGCAGAAAGGCAGAGCGACACATCTTCAACGTCAAGCGGGAGAAGCTTGCGGACATCAGGCTCATCGGCCAGCGCAGCGGCCCGCGCCAAAGCAGAGGCTGCCAAGGTAAGAGCCGCGTATGCAACCCGAGGAGCTCAACTTAAGATGGAAAAAGCTGCGGTGGAAGCCGAAAAGGCTGCCATGGAAGCAAAACTACAAAAGGAAAGGGCTGCTGTGCAACTAGCCACAGCTAAATTAGACGCCGAAATAGAAGTACTGACCTTCAAGCGTGAAGCAGAAGCAGCTGTCGCAGAGGCAGTAGCCTTAGAGGCTGCCGAAGTCTTAGAAAACCCTAAGGTGTTAGACACCATCTCAGAAAAGGATAAAATGGAACGCACAAGTGAGTTTGTTAAATCTCAAATACAATTATATACATGTCGAAGTCAGCCAGCCACACCCGTCGTTTCTCCACCACAAACACGGGTCGATGCTAGCTGTCCGACACGGCGGTCCGCGTTAAGAGACATCGCACCACTACATGTTAACCTGGTTAGCAAACCCGTATTAGCCGACCACCACATCGACAATACATGCACACCATGTCCTATTAAAGTTGAATACAAGTTCCCCTACGGAGAACATGATTATCGACGAGATTCAAACAACGCTTACTCTGAATTAAATGTATCGGCCCGGCCTTTCACTCCCCAAGGCACACCGGTAGCTAACGCCAATCCGACGGCCACCGAACCACTTGCAAAGTTCCTAGCTCGACGAGACTTGGTGAGCTCTAGCCTATATCAGTTTGACGATAGGCCTGAAAACTATCGCGCATCGCACTCGTCCTACACCAGCACTATCAGAGGGCTAGACCTCACAGCAACAGAGGAATTGGACTTAATGACAAAATGGCTTGGTAAGGAATCTGGTGAGCACGTCAAACGAATGCGCTCTGTGCATGTAACTAATCCAGCAGCAGCTCTTGAAAGGGCATGGGAAAGACTCCGTGAATGTTACGCAGCTCCTGAAATAATAGAGAAATCTCTATTCAAGCGGCTAGATGACTTCCCGAGAGTGTCGGCGAAAGACCACACAAAGCTACGAGAGCTAGGCGACCTGCTCATGGAGCTCCAGTGTGCTAAGGACGGCCACCTCCTGGGTTTGTCGTATTTGGACACCGCACGGGGCATAAACCCCATCGTCGAGAGGCTACCTTATGGCCTCCAAGAGAAATGGCTGTCCACCGGCTCCAGGTGGAAGGAAGAAAATGGGGGCTGTTTCCCACCATTTGAATATTTTACCAGGTTTGTCTGCTATGAAGCAAGGAAGCGTAACGATCCAAGTTTCGTTTTTCTCAATAGTGGCACTGCACCTGTAAAACCAGACAGACCTACCTTTAAAAGTCACGGCTCTAGGAATCCTATCTCGGTTCACAAGACCGACGTCTCTTCGGCGAACCCCGATGCAGGCAACCTTGCGAAAAGCGACAATGACCCAGGTAAAACATGCCCAATCCACAACAAACCACACCCGCTTAAGAAGTGCAGGACGTTCAGAAACAAAACACTCACTGACAGGAGGGCCTTTCTCAAGGAGAAAGGAATATGTTTCAAATGTGTAGCCTCAGCCACTCATCTAGCGAAGGACTGCAAAAAAGCAGTAGAGTGCGACAGCAGCATTCACGAAACAGCCATGCATCCCGGGCCAGTGTTAACAACATTCAAGGCTTCTTCATCCTCAGCAGAGAATGGCGGGGAGGGGGAAGGAGACCATGCCAGCAAAGCCATCGTCAGCTCCAGCTGCACAGAAGTATGTGGTCTGGGCCAAGTCGGCAGGTCGTGCTCCAAGATCTGTCTTGCAAAGCTGTACCCAAAAGGCGCTCAGGACAAAGCTGTCAACGCTTACGTGGTACTAGACGACCAAAGCAATCGGTCGTTAGCAAGATCTGACTTCTTTGAGCTGTTCGACGTAAAGGCTGAACCATCCTCATACTACCTGAAAACGTGTTCCGGCATGGTTGAAACATCCGGCAGAAGAGCCGAAGGGTTTCAGATTGAGTCGCTTGATGGCAAAATTAGCATCCCCCTACCACCACTCATCGAGTGTAACGAGATCATCAACAACAGGTCCGTAATCCTGACACCAAACGCAGCCCTGCACCACCCACACCTAAGACAGGTAGCAGAATACATCCCAGAGCTAGACCCTCAAGCGGAGATCCTACTGTTGCTAGGCAGAGATGTCATACGAGTGCACAAAGTAAGGCAACAAGTCAGTGGGCCGCACAATGCCCCCTTCGCCCAACGTCTGGACTTGGGCTGGGTGCTAGTAGGAGAAGTGTGCCTGGGCAACGCGCACAAGCCGACGGTCACAACATTCAAGACCAATGTGCTGGAGAACGGTCGCCCTTCAATCCTCGAACCATGCACAAGCTTCATACACGTTAAAGAGAAAATCCATCAAGGCGGGGAGTCACATAACAGTCTCTCCAGGTCCGGCAAGGTTACAGAGAAGACGCTGGGACAAACAGTATTCAACAGAACTGAATCAGACAATAAGCCTGCTCCGTCTATTGAAGACACAATCTTTGTAAGAACAATGGGCAAGGAAGTCTATAGGGATGAAGCAAACAGCTGGACTGCCCCTCTGCCTTTCAGAGAGCCACGTCAACGTTTACCTAACAACAGGGAGCAAGCAGTCAATCGCTTCACGTCTCTCCAGCGAACTCTGAAAAGGAAAACAGAAATGCAGGATCAATACGTTGCCTTCATGGGAAAGATCTTCGAGAACCACCACGCTGAGGTGGCACCACCATTGGGAAAAGATGAGGAATGCTGGTACCTGCCGACATTTGGAGTGTACCATCCTCAAAAGCCTGGGCAGCTCCGTGTGGTTTTCGATTCTAGCGCCCAACACTCCAACGTCTCTCTCAACGACGTGCTCCTCACAGGGCCTGACCTCAACAACTCCCTCCTCGGTGTTCTGATTCGGTTCCGCAAGGAAAAGGTCGCTGTAATGGCGGATATACAACAGATGTTTTACTGTTTCCAGGTAAGGGAGGACCACAGGAACTTTCTACGCTTCTTATGGTACAAAGACAATGACACGACTAAAGAAGTGATCGAGTACAGGATGAGAGTCCACGTTTTCGGCAACAGCCCGTCTCCTGCTGTGGCTATCTACGGCCTTAGACGAGCCATCAGAGAGGGTGCACAAAAACATGGAGCCGACACCGTCCAATTCGTAGAAAGACATTTCTATGTCGACGACGGACTCATGTCTGTACCAACCGAGGCTGAAGCCATCGACCTGCTAAAGAGGACACAAGCCTCGCTTGCTGAGTCAAACCTCCGTCTCCACAAGTTTGCCTCAAACAGTCAAGCCGTCATGGAGGCTTTCGCATCCGAAGACTGTGCTAAAGCCGTGAAAGACTTCGACTTCACCGGTGAAGCCATGCCTACCCAACGCAGTCTAGGGCTCTTATGGGAGATAACTACAGACACATTCACCTTCGCCGTGTCTACAGCGAACAAGCCATTCACCCGCCGTGGAGTGCTCTCCACGGTGAACAGTGTTTTTGACCCCTTGGGCTTGCTGGCTCCGGTCACGATCCAAGGAAGAGCTCTCCTCCGAGAACTCACAGCTGACCAGTCCGACTGGGACACGCCAATTCCTGATGAGAAACTTACGAAGTGGGAGGCCTGGCGAGACGCAGGCAGTACACACAGAGTTGTGTGTGTTTTCCGATGCATCCACGAAGGCCATCGGTGCTGTGGCATACCTGAAGGTAACACAACAAGATGGTCAAGTTGACATAGGCTTTGTGATGGGAAAGTCGAAGTTAGCACCTCAGTCCGAGCCTACTATCCCAAGACTCGAGCTATGTGCCGCCGTCTTAGCCGTAGAGATGGCGGAGCTCATCCAAGATGAACTGGACGTCAAGCCGAACGAAACCAAGTTCTACTCTGACAGTAAAGTGGTCCTAGGCTACATATACAATCAATCAATCAATCAATCAATCTTTATTTTTGTATAGCGCCATTTACAAACAGGTTGTCACACAGCGCTTCACAATTGGCATTTTCCAGAGGGAATCAAAAAACCAGAAAACCATTGGAGCCAATGTAGGAAACTGGAAAATTATTCCCTGACCCCTTAAAAGGCGGTCGAGATGAACTCCTGGAAAATTGTGGGATACAGAGAAAAACAACACAGATAGTCCTTGAGGCTCATGCGGCTTAACAGACCACTGGAAGGGCATTCTAAGTGTAGGAGTGGGGTGGACCTCATCCCTCCAGATACCAGGGCAGGGCGGGGATGGAACCAGCAGCTAGGGTCTGGGCCAGCGGCATCCGGCTAACACATGGCAGGGGTGGGGGTTGACTCTGGGGCAGGTGAGCTCCGGGCAGGTGCCCCGAAGCCGGGAGAAAAGAGGAAAGGTGCAATTATGACTATGATAAATATCACGCCGGATCAGGGGAAGAGTAGTGATAACACTTTTGCACCAGCAGAAGTAATCTAGGGCAGCATAACTAATTAGGTGAGTGGCACAGGGAGCACGCAGCCATGAGGGCACTCAGAGACCATCCCACCACATCATCAGCAGTCCTGATAGGGGCGGATCATCACTTATGATTGGTGACAGTAAGGATAGCTCATTGCACCAGAAGGCTCTATTGCTACGCCCCCTCCACATCTGCACCTAATGACTATAAAGAGACTAAAGAGATGCGTTTTTAACCTAGACTTGAAAATTGAGACCGTGTCTGACTCCTTCACAGAGATGGGTAGACTGTTCCATAGTAAAGGAGCTCTATAGGAGAAAGCTCTGCCACCTGCTGTATTTTTGATATTCTAGGGACTACCAAGTTGCCTGCATCTTGTGAGCGAAGTGAACGTGGGGGATTGTACGGATGAAGTAGATCCGTCAAGTAAGAGGGTGCAAGTCCATGCAACACCTTATAAGTTAAGAGGAGTACCTTATAGTCTACACGATAGTTTATAGGAAGCCAGTGAAGTGACGCTAACACAGGACTAATGTGCTCATATTTCTTTGTTCTAGTCAGGATCCTTGCAGCAGCATTCTGTACGAGTTGTAGGCTCCTGAGTGAGGCATTGGAACAGCCAGACAGTAATGCATTGCAATAATCTAATCTAGATGTAACAAAGGCATGTACCAATTTTTCTGCATCTATTAATGACAGGAAGCCCCTAATTTTGGCAATATTCCTCAGGTGAAAAAAGGCTACTCTGGAAATGTTTTTGATGTGACTATCAAATGAGAGACCAGGATCTATAGTAACACCAAGGTCTTTTACCGCCAAACTTGCAGCAACAGAGCAACCATCCAGATTAAGAGATAAATCAGATAACCCTCTTCTGAGGTTTTGGGCCCCAAGACCAACATCTCTGTTTTATCAGTATTCAGCAATAGAAAATTATCTGACATCCAGTCTTTTATGTCTTTAAAACAGGCCTCCAACTGTTCGAATTGTCCTTCGCCAGGTTTCATTGATAGGTATAATTGTGTGTCATCTGCGTAGCAGTGAAAATGTACGCCATGTTTACGAATGACATCACCAAGTGGCAACATGTAAAGGGAGAACAATAATGGCCCCAAAACAGAACCTTGAGGGATACCATATTCCACCTTGATGAGAGCAGAGGGCTCGTCATTTAACTGCACAAATTGATATCTATCTGATAGGTAGGATTTAAACCAGGAGAGTGCCTGTCCACGCAGTCCAACTAGGTTTTCAAGTCTGCTCAGAAGAGTTTGGTGGTCTATTGTGTCAAACGCAGCACTTAAGTCCAAAAGCACAAGAATAGAGACACATCCACAGTCAGCTGATATCAGTAAGTCATTGACAACTTTAATAAGAGCAGTCTCAGTGCTATGGTGTTGCCTAAATCCTGACTGAAAAGTTTCATAGATGTCATTTGATGTCAGGAACGAAGTCAGTCTCTGAGCTACAGCTTTCTCTAGAATTTTGAGAGAAAAGAAAGATTAGAAATTGGCCTGTAGTTACTGAGATTTTCTGGGTCAAGGTTTGGTTTCTTTAAAAGTGGCTTAATTACTGCCACTTTTTGAGAATTTGGCATATAGCCTGATGAAAGAGACAGATTAATAATGTCTAGCATGGATTGCCCCATAACAGGAAGAAGTTCTTTAACAAGTTTTGTTGGGATTGGGTCTAATTGACAAGTAGATGGTTTGGAGGACATAACCAATTTAGAAAATTCAGTCCACTCCAGAGCACTAAAAACTCAAGAGTAGCCATAGGACCCCTGTCCTGGTAAGCCTGTGCTTTCTGATCAGTGTCCGCTACAGCAGAAGGTGCCATTTTAGAAATTTCATCTCTAATTTTCTCAATCTTCTCAGAGAAAAAGTTCATGAAATCATTACTATTATGGGCTGCCGGAGGCTTAGCATTGGTTTCAGTCTGGTTCTTTGTCAGTTTGGCCACTGTATCAAAAAGAAATTTTGGATTATTCTTATTACGCTCAATCAGATCAGACAAATAGGTTGACCTTATGGAGGAGAGAGCATATTTGTACTGTACCAGACTGTCTTTCCAGGCAGAATAAAATACTTCTAATTTAGTGGATCGCCACTTACGTTCCAACTTGAGAAGCTTGTTTAAGAGCACGTGTGTGGTCAGTATACCATGGTGCAAGCTTCTTTTGGCTAGTTTTTTTTTTTTGAGAGGCGCAACAGCATCAAGTGTGTTGCGCAGGGTGTAATTTAGATTGTCAGTCAGCTGATCAATAGATTGTAGACTAGTGGGATCCTGATTAACAGTAAATGATTCTTGGAACAGGCTGACAAAGTTAGGTATGGTAGAGGAATTTAGGGAGCGACTAAAGTAGAACACTGGTTTTGATCTAATAGCAGTGGTAGCATGAATTTCAAACGTAATAAGGAAATGGTCAGAGAGCACAGGATTATGAGGAGAGACAACTAGATTGCTAATGCTAATACCATAGGATAAAGCTAAGTCCAGTGTATGTTGATGACAATGAGTCGGCCCAGACACATTTTGGACAAAACCAACGGAGTCAAGAATAGAAGCAAAAGCCTTCACTAGAGAATCATTTCCATTATCAACATGAATATTAAAGTCGCCTATAATCACAACTTTATCTGCCATAACTGCTAGGTTTGATAAAAAGTCAGAAAACTCTGAGAGGAAAACAGCATAGGGTCCAGGGGGTCTGTAGATAGTAGCTAGTATAAAGATGAAGTAAATGCAGATCTATTATCTACATTAGTCTGTATGGAGCCGAGGGAAAGCACTTCAAATGAAGGGAATGTGTTTAAAGATTTCTTAGTAAGGCGTAGTCTAGTGTCAAAAATAACAGCCACACCGCCACCTCTGCCTGACTGTCGAGGGTTGTGACAACTAGAGTATCCAACTGGGGTAGATGCATTTAATGCTATGTACTCATCAGGTCTGAGCCAAGTCTCCGTCAAACTTAAAATGTCAATTGAGACTAAGAGATTCTATGTCTACGTCCACAATAGAGTGCAGCGTATCCGCCAGTCCACAAAACCAGCACAATGGCACTATGTACGGACGGAAGACAATCCAGCCGACCATGCATCTCGCTCAGTACCTGCATCGCGCTTGGGGCAGACGACATGGTTCTCCGGACCCACCTTCTTGCGAAAACCACCCGTGGAGAAAACAGAAAAAGGTCAGTCATTTGAGTTAGTTGAACCTGAAAAAGACAACGAAATCCGTCCACAAGTCAAAACCTGCACCACACAGCTGAAAGAGAACGGTCTTACCACACAGCGGTTTCGGCGTTTCTCCACCTTTAGCTCTCTTGTAAGGGGTGTAGCACTCCTGATCCACATCGCACGATCCTGCAAACAGAACAATGTCAGCGAATGCAAAGGATGGCACAAATGTAGCTTACCTCGCACACCGGACGAGCTGTCTCAAGCAGAAGATGTCCTCATCAAAGCTACACAAAGAGCAGCCTTCCCAAAAGAATTTGCAGCCCTCCAACAAAACAAACAGATCCTCAAAAGCAGCAGTCTTCAGCGGCTGAGTCCAATCCTCAAGGGTGATCTAATCTGCGTTGGAGGCCGGTTGAAACATGCACACTTGAACGCTGGAGAAAAGAACCCAACAATCCTACCCAAAGACAGCCACATCTCCTTACTGCTAGCAAGACACCATCACAACCAGGTGAAACACCAAGGCCGCCACCTAACAGAAGGAGCAGTAAGAGCAGCAGGCCTGTGGATCTTGGGTGGAAAGACGCTGATCAACTCGGTGATACACAAATGTGTCACCTGCAGAAAGCTCAGCGGAAAACTCCAAGAGCAACGCATGGCAGACTTATCCCCAGAGCGCCTCCAAACCTGCCCCCCTTTCACCTACGTGGGGCTGGATGTCTTTGGGCCCTGGTCCGTCATGACCAGACGCACACGAGGAGGACAAGCAGAGGGCAAGAGGTGGGCAATAATGTTCAGCTGCATGAGTTCAAGAGCTGTCCACGTTGAAGTGATCGAGTCGCTGAACACGTCTAGCTGCATCAACGCTCTCAGACGCTTCTTCTCAATCAGAGGACCGGCAAAGCAGCTGAGATCAGACTGCGGTACTAACTTCATAGGAGCCTGCAAGGAGTTAGGGCTGAGCACAGACCAGAGGGACATCAGCATACAGAGGTACCTTAGCCAGCAAGGGTGCTCTTGGGAGTTCAACCCCCCTCACAGCTCACACATGGGCGGCCCCTGGGAGCATATGATCGGCGTGGCTCGAAGGACCCTCGATTCCATGTTGCTCCAAGGGAATATTCACCTGACCCACGAAGTTCTGTGCACGCTTATGGCCGAGGTGACAGCGATTATGAACTCAAGACCACTCATCCCAGTATCCACCGACCCAGACTCTCCATTCATACTTTCGCCCTCCATGATCCTCACCCAGAAGGCTGGAGTCCCACCTCCTCTAGGAGACTTCACAGAAAGGGATCTCTACACCAAACAATGGAGACAAGTTCAGGCCCTAGCCGACAAGTTCTGGACACGTTGGAGTCGCGAATATTTGCCAACCCTGCAAAATAGACAGAAGTGGACAGTGTCCAAAAGAAACCTTCAAGAAGGAGATGTCGTCTTGCTGAAGGACAATCAAGCTGCTCGCAACAACTGGGCAATGGCTAGGGTCACCGCCACTTTCCCTGGAAAAGACGAAAGAGTACGTAAGGTGGAAGTGAAGACCATGGACCAAGGTTGTACAAAGACCTTTCGTAGACCAGTTACCGAATTGGTTCTGCTTCTACCCAAAGAGGACTGATATTCAGAACCCGCATAGTAATAGAATAGAATAGAATAGAATAGAATAGCCTTTATTAATCCCGGGGGGGGGAAATTTGGTTTGTCACAGCAACAATGGTACAGGAGTGAAAGAACACACAAGACATACAGGACATAACAACATACTGGATAATAAATATATTTAAAAACCAGAGTAAAAACCTAAATACAATAATTTAAGAAATAAAAATAAAAGAATAAAAATATACTGGAGGTAGTGCAAATCCACCAGATAGTACTTCAGTACACTGGTATGTGCTGTCTAAGAAAAACAAAAGAAAAACAAGTATGAGATGTGAAAAACAGTAGCAGTCGGGGCAGCAGTGAGATGTACAATGGGTGTAATAAGGGTAGTGACCTCACAAAGGTCAGACGGGGAGTGTGTTGACTTTAAGTCATTTCTGTTGTAATTTGTTACGTTTCAGGCATTTCTTTAAAGGTAACTTTTATTTTGAAAGACACTTCTCGCTGAAGGACCCTTATTTTGAAACGCCCCTCTCCCGGAATGAGAGGAAGTGCTTTCGCTAGAGAGGAAGTGCTTTTGTTAGAAGAAAGTTCGTGTTAGAAGGAAGAAGACACATGTTTGTTAGCGTCCAGCTTTTACCGTTTCTATCTACTTACAAACTCCAAGGAGGCAATGCCGTGAGTTTATAATTTAACGTTATATAAATAAGTCAATGTTAAAAGAGTGTTTGATAAATATCACGCTTGTTTTGTATTAAAGAGAAAACGTTTTGTGTTTACGAGCTAGTTACAATGAAAAAGGACAGGACAGCAGTTTGATATTGTTGTATTTATTTTTATTGCAGTTTTTACTCCATGTCCATGTACAAAATGAAGAGCCTACAGTAAATGGTCAACTTTACTACACGACTCTGTTGTTTTTTGGAGTGGAGTTTAGCTCGCTGTTGAGCTGAAGTACAGTACACTCTAGTAGGAACAGCATACAGCGGCACATATTTTGACTAGATCCAAGAAGTATGAGCACATTACTCCTGTGTTAGCATCACTACATTGGCTTCCTTTTAAATATCGGGCTGATTAGTCTTTCAGCCCTGAGTCACCTTGGACTGACCATGATATGGTCTTTTTTGGACACACCCTGTGCCGGCCAGAAGAGGATGGGCTCCCCCCCTTTTAGTCTGGTTCCTCCCAAGGTTTCTCCCTACCAAGGGAGTTTTTCCTTGCCACTGTTGCCTTTAGGCTTGCTTTTGGGGGGGTCTAGGCCTGGGTTCCCCCTCTGTTAAGCGTTTTGTGACAATTCTATTGTGAAAAGCGCTATACAAATAAATTCGATTTGAAATATACACCTCATCTTTGTCGTCTACTTACTGTTCTCTAAAAATGTCTAACTTGTGGTCTTAAAAGAGAACATAAAAGGGGTGTCCAACCAGACCTAACACCAAAAAATGTGTACGCCACTTGTACAAATGTTTTCTGTGTCTTTATGCTTACATGATGGCAATTAAGCGTTTTATAGCTTTCTGAACCAACTCTTAATCGATCATGGTTTCCATACCTTAAACAAGACTATTAGGTTATATATACACAAGACATTTCTTTATTGGGAGTGCTGCAGAGTCAATTCTGCTCTTTGAAAAATTAGGTTGAATTAACTTTAGGGGATCGGGCCTAGAACTGGTTATTTTACGGATGACCAACTATGGACCTAAAGACCCCATACGATCATCACTCACTACACCCTTACCTGGTCTAAATGTGAATATCTGATCAGCCAGCGGTTGTGTTCCTTGGTAATGGGGCTAAATTTACGCTGGTCTGTGACGCCATTTGCTTTGACACGGAACATCTGGTAGCAAATAGTCAGGATTTCCTGAGCCTGAAGACCGCTTCTATGTCAGGCATATAAAGGACTACCAATCACAATGTCATGCCAATCGCAATCACAAGTTTTATATCAAATGATGATAAAGGCAGATTTGAGCAGATGTTGAGGGCATTTAAGGATTATTTCAATTCTTATGATTACATAAAGAAATAATGAAAAAGCAGGTTTCATCTCAAAATTGTATTTTATTCATGGGAAATACCAAACAAGAAAAAAACTGTACATTTCATGGAAAACAAAACAATTTCTTAGAAGGCTTGAAACAAAAACCCAGTTTGCTGAATTTAACTTCCTCAGAAAATAAATCAAACACCGCCCCCCCCATCACAAAACCCAAATAAAAAAAACGATCATATCACATCAGGAACCAAAGTTATGTATTTACACCCATTAGAAATGTCACCATAGAGTTAAAATCATATCTACAGAAATGCCAGTAACCCGTGTCAGCATAGTGCGCCCTAATGTGCAGGGAAAAACAGTTTACATTTACATTAGAGGATTAGCACTTACTGTATTTACAGCCTGGAGAAAAACCCAACCTCGTTTTTTTTACCTTTAAGGAATGAGAAAACGGGGGGAAACAAAATTGCTGATTACAAAGCGAACACTACCAACCCACGAAGGTACTTTCGTTGACGTCAAAGCGGGAACACACAACGCATTGTGCACGCCCCCGAGGAAGCACACTTTCGCGCGAGGGGCCGAGCTCCCGCAGGACTCGAGACAACAGGTGCACACGTGAACGATGGCTTGGCGCGGACCAAACCCACAGTGGGAGCACAGACTGCAGTCCAAAGAGTCTGTGGTAGGCAGCAAAATGCGAGGCACCGACACAGCAGCGGTATGGAGGTAAAGAGACAGCGGGTCACACACAGTCGTCGAACCGAAATGTTCGCGAACCGAAATAATTTTTCCCATTGAAATGAATGTAAATCCAATTAATCCGTTCTCCAGCCCCAGAAACACTTTTTAAAAACTTTTTTATGGGTTTATGTGTGGCAAAAATATAGAGAGGAATTCAAGATAACCTTAATTATAGAAAAATACATTAATACTAAAATAAAACATAACAATTGTACACTTTACCTTTGTGGTAAACCACTCTCACGTTTAGCTATTATTTCCTTCTTCGTTTCTACTGTAATACGCTTAGGCTTCTTAACACCACTATCAGTAGCACTTTTCACTTTCTTGGGAGCCATAATGAGGGCAAATTTTATGGAAATAGCACAAAAAGAACGTGTATCAAAGGAGAACACAACGACGAACGATGTAAACAACGCTGAGTACTAAGCACAACTGACGCTATCCACGACGCGCTACGGCGAGAAGCCCGCGAGTTTGTGTGTTTGTTCACCGAGGGCTTGTTCGCGGGCCGAGTGAAAATTTGTTCGGAAAGTGTGTTCGTGGGGCGATTTGTTCGTGAGTAGGGGCGTTCGCGGGCCGAGGTTCCACTGTATATACATTTTACAGAATGTCAAAATCTGTATGCCTTGCAAAATGCCACAGAGAGCATTCAAATTCAAATGTTCACAAATCCTATAAACTTAAAAGTAAACAGAAATCTGTATATGATCATTAGTATTACATTGGCATTTATAAATCACTTTGCACTTAGACCGGTTACTCATACACAGTTGTTTGTACTTGGGGCAAAAGCTCAACTTATGTCGAGGTTAGGCCGATTTTTCATGCAAAAAAAGTTAAAAAAGACAAACTTTACCCTACTCTAATGTTTGTGAGGTTCAATGTTAGTGTATTCAAAGAAATATTACTGGCGTATCACTGCCATTATTCACAGTACCTGGAACAATACTCAAATATATATATGGTTACCCAATTAATCCCAACCCAGTCAGGCAAGTGATGACGGTTTAATTAGCATTATGATAAATAAGACAAAATAAGAAAACTTCAATGTCAGGAGAGGATGTTACAAAAGCCCTTAGGTACACAAAATCCTTCCCGGTCCAAGTCTTAACATCTAAAAGCCTTGTTATTGTACACTTTTTACAGTAAGTGGTTGGTTATTAAATATTCACAATTGTAAATTGGCTTCATGTGCCAGGAAGTCACAGTGGATCGTTTGTGCAAAACACTAACTTTGGAATGATTGTATTGTGCGGGTTGCATTCCAGGAAGTTCCAAAGCAGTGGTCCCCCCCCCCAAGCCTAAGTGGCACTCGTTCCCTGATTCACCACACCCAATACAAACAGACCATTAAAAAGCGTTTGCAATCACATTTGGAAAAAACAAATTGTACTCCTTTCCTTCAAATACACTGAACTCCCCCTGTTACACCTGTCACCTAACTACGCAGTTAAAGAAAAGGAAAAAAAAAAAAAAAGGTTGCATCTCGCAGCGCGGGGATCTCGTGTGTGCGGGGGTGGGGGAAGACTAGTCCACTCCCAGGGCCCTTAGCTGCCTCTCGATTTCCTCGTCTGAAATGCCGGCCGCTTTGGAGGCGGAGACACTGGTGGGAAGGGTCTTTCCCGCTGACGGGGCGCTCACCATCTGTGGGAGAACATTAACAGAAAGCGTTTGTTCCCGTCCTCCATTGGAATCAGGCGTGCTCACCTTCCCGCCCAATCTGGAGCCCACGGTATATTTACACAGCTTGGGGGGTCATTACAGGGGATTCAAGTGCCTCACTCGAACAGTAGGCCTACAACAACAACATCCCTAACGAGCACTGCAGGGGAGGAGGTGGGGTGAGCTGGCCCTGGGGTCGCCAGATTTACTGTCGCTGTCACACCCCCCTTACATCACCACGGAGACGGGCAGCATCTCCCGGCCTGGCCCCCCCAATCCACTAATCTGTTCCTGTCAGTGGGCTCCAGTGCGAATATCACAGCTGGGGCTGAGCGGCGAGCACCTTGAAAGGTGCCGGCTCTGCTTGTATCTGCATGTCTGCCCACCAGCAGTACGGGAAGGGGGCGCGCCACGGATTGGGGATACAGCAAAAATGATTTTTACATGAGAAAACGGGTAACGGTCTCCCGCATTTTCCCCAGTTTTCAGGGAATGCCAAGTTTCAGTTTGAGTCTCTTGCTCACCTTTCCCGAGATCTCGATGCCGATCTCATCCAGCACTTGGTTCACGATGTCCTGGGACTCTTCCTCATCGCCCGACTCGTCAAAGATCTCGTCCAATGTGTCGTTGACTGGGTTGGGGGGGGAGAGACACATTGTAAAACACAAGACAGTCTCCACACAAGAGTTCTTTACAAACTGTGTTAGGCTGCGGTCATTCCCAAGTGCTAGCACAGGCAAAGACTGTGGCCTTATTGAACAGCTAGTCAAGAGTCTTAATTCACCTTCACAAAACCAAGCAGAATGCAAGCATTTCATTTAGACAATCATATCCCTCATTGGACAAGCCTAAACACTGGCTGAGCTTGGGTCCTGCACAAAGAGCCTCAGGGCTACTTTGACTGCCATACACATACATTTCTAGTGCCTGCTTTTGGAGCATTAGTGGGCGGTTTTCAGGTCTTACTCATTTCCTCCGTCATTCCCATTTTCATGTTTTCCTTCTGGAAGTCCTGCATCGTCTGCAGGGTCTTTTTGGGATCCATCTTTTTATTGACCGCCTGCATGGTCTGTGGGGAAAGAGTTCACGCACGGTTACCAACCACATCATCACATGGGCCCCCTCCCTCGATGAAGCTTCACCCCCCACTGTGTTCATTTCTCTGTGATGTGTTTCACGGTAATACATAAATGCGCGCCTCTTTGTGAGTAGCCAGGGTGAAATAAACCTCTGCCATTGACTAAATTAATAAACTTTACAGGCCCACAGGGTTTACCTGAAGAGAAAAGCCTCCCTGGCAAAAGAAAAAGCAAACGCATCACAGCTGAATACAGAGAATAATTTGGAGGCCCTGTCACAAGAGGACTTGCCAACAGTCTCCGTCTCAGCATTGTTGGGACCACCCCCTCCCATGTACACTATATGGCCAAAAGTCAGTGGACACCTGACCATCACACCTATATGAGCTTGTTGGACATCCCATTCTAAAACCATGGGCATTAATATGGAGTTGGACCCCCCTTTGTGGCTATGACAGCTGCCACTCTTCTGGGAAGGCTTTCCACAAGATTTTGGAGTGTGTCTGTGGGAATTTGTGCCCATTCAGCCAAAAGAGCATCTGTGAGGTCAGGTACTGATGTTGGACGGAGAAGGCCTGGCTCACAATCGGCGTTCTAATTCCTCCCAAAGGTGTTCAATGGGGTTGAGGTCAGGGCTCTGTGCAGGCCAATCGAGTTCCTCCACACCAAACTCGTCTAACCATGTCTTTATGGACCTCGCTTTGTGCACAGGGGCACAGTCATGCTGGAACAGCAAAGGGCCTTCCCCAAACTGTTGCCACAAAGTTGGAAGCGCCCAATTGGCTAAGATGTCTTCGTATCCTGTAGCATTAAGAATACCCTTCACTGGAACTAAGGGGCCTATCCCAAACCCTGAGAAACAGCCCCAGACCCTCCTCCACCAAACTTTACAGTAGGCACTATGCATTCCCGAAAGTAGCATTCTCCTGGCATCGGCCAAACCCAGATTCGTCCATCAGACTGCCAGATAGTGAAGCGTGATTCATCACTCCAAAGAACACGTTTCCACTGCTCCAGAGTCCAGTTGCGGCGTGCTTTACACCACTCCAGCCAACGCTTAGCATTGCACATGGTGATGTGAGGCTTGTGTGCAGCTGCTCAGCCATGGAAACCCATTCCATGAAGCCCCCAACGCACAGTTCTTGTGCTGATGGTGCTTCCAGAGGCAGTTTGGTGCTCTGTAGTGAGTGATGCAGCAGATGATAGGCGATTTTTACGCGCTATGCGCTTTAGCACTCGTTGACCCCGATCTGTGAGTTTGCGTGGTCTACCACTTCGTGGCCGAGCTGTTGTTGCTCCTAGGTGCTTCCAGTTCACAATAGCACTTAGTTGACCGGGGCACATCTAGTAGGGCAGAAATTTCATGAACTGACTTGTGGCAAAGGTGGCATCCTATGACAGTGCTGCGTTTAAAGTCACTGAGCTCTTCACGAACCATTCTGAATTCTAAATGTTTGTCTGTGGAGATTGCATGGCTATGTGCTTGAACTCAATAATTAGTAGGGGTGTCCACTGACTTTTGGCCATATAGTGTATGTACTGCTCAAGCTCCTTCCATTCGTCCCGGGGGAGACGACAACTCTTGACGGTGCCTCCCCACAGAAAGGCAGCAAACAACGAGGGCTAAAGCAGAGCCGAGTGCTTGAATGCAAATGTCACCTTTTGAGGACCGCAGAGCGTCTCGGCAGCAGGCAAAATTCCTGAGCCACAGCTCAGCCAAAAGGGCTGTGTTCAATTCGCTGTGCCGAACATAACGTCTGGAAGCATTCGCCCCCACTTTTAATACTAAATATCCACTTTAAATATCTGTTGAATACAGCTTTATATACAACACTGCTCGTATAAGCCAAGGGCACTGGTATAATAGTCGCTGACAGACTGCATTAAACCTAATGAGCAAAAATACATGAGAAACTTGAGGCTTTCAGCATACAGGAAAAGAATGCTTCCCATACATGTCCTCTAACGCATTATCAGAATTCACTTTGCTGCAGGTTTGAACCTCTGTCACATCCCTGAGCAAGGCACTTAAGCTGAATCGTTTCAGTAAATATACAGCTGCATGAATGGCCAAACATGTACAAATGAATGCTGTCCAAGACTCCCTGGAAATTATGTGTCTGATGAGAAGATCAAAAAGACGAAGAAGAAATATAATTTAGTGTCAACAGATTTCTCATAATAAACGAACACTCCAAATACATATTAATGAACAATTCAGTCAAAGGAACAAGGTCGCGTCCTAAACACTGAAGGTGTGGAGCTCCTCTCTACTGAAGATATAATTTAATAACGATGTCTTGTTGACAGCTGATGCTTAATTATGGAAAGCATGCACTGCAGGCTTGCAGTTGCATCGAAAATGAAACTAATTTCCCTCCCTGGATATTGGCCTAATTATTGAGACACTGTAAACCAAGGAACCGTAAACCATCTCATCAAGCCACGCGGTGACATGATGAAATTTGCAAAGTCAGTGAGGAGGAAATACAAGAAGATTCGATGTTGGGCACTACCCCCGCCTCCCCTTCTCCAATCAGCATCAAAAAACCCAAACGCGTGCCAGATGCTAATAGGCTATCAGTTGTCGTCAGTAAGATATACGCCTCTCCTGTAATTAGCACTAGCTCTCCTGTAATATTGTGTGTGGCCTGTAGGGTGTAAAATAGTCACCAGCTCTCCGGTAATACTGTGTGCAGCCTGTAGGGTGTAAAATAATCACTGGCTCTCCTGTAGTACTGTGTGTGGCCTGTAGCGTGTAAAATAGTTACTGGCTCTCCAAGAGTACTGTGGGTGGCCTGTAGGGTTTAAACAGTGATGAAAGTGGTCAGGCTGAAAAAAAGCAGAAAATTTAAATTACATGTTGGTGGTGTTTACAGTGGGGTTTTACAGACAAATTAATTACTTAATTAATAAATCCAAGAAGCAAGCCCTGTAAGTATAAAAATTAGGCTTTATCAAAATAAAGTTCAACTTTATTTTATTTTTCAGATTTTCTCCCATTTTCTCCCAATTTGGTAGCCAATTAGACCCGCTATTTTTATGTCAATGCCCCCCTAGTAATGTGAGTTCGCTGCTGTAGTCCTGTAGTGACAAAGGCGAAGTAACGCCTCCTCCGAGATGGCACTCGCCAAGCCGTCGACTGTAACCCGGTACTACAGGGCCATCTTATGCGCAGCGAACGTCATGTCGGCTTCCCTCCCCCCTCCCTGGGGCGGACAGCCAATCGCCGCCACTGGTGGCACTCCCGGCCAGAGCAGACTCTGGCGAGACGGGGAATTGAACCCCGGTCTCCGTGGCCAGCATAGGACGTTGTAACCACTGGACCACGCGGAGGCCTAACTTTATTTATTTTAATAAGTCTTACTTTATTCATTGAGCTTGCTTTAATAAATAGGGCTATTTTGTGTGCCATTACACTGCTTATTTAGTTATGCTGGCATGCCCCATGTCACGTAGTGGCAAGAGTGGAGGAAATCGCTTAAATGGAGTGCCAGCGGGAAGTATGACACTGAATCTATCAGCTGATAATGAAACAGTGGCAGGTAGTGTGGCTTAAAGATGTTGTAACACTGCTTGGTAAGGATAAGTTGTACTAAGGTGTACTAGAAAAATGTAAATAAGGTAGGACAACATAATAAACATGTGGTAGTTCCTATGCAACCATCATTCAAGCCAAACTTTAAATTCATCTTTGTACAACTTGCAAGTGTTGGCAAAGACAACAACTTTTCTATTTGGATTTAGCCATGCCAAGCCATGTGAAGTGTGTTTAGCAGTCTCTATTGTTTACCATGCTGTTGATAGGCTACACGTGGTACTTTGATTACTTGGCTCACAAACAGTCTGTTCAGGTCGGCACAAGTGGCACATGCCGTTTTGTGTGCCAGATTTAAATGGAGTGGACACCATGCCCAAGCGGCACAAACCGGCATTGTGCGGGTCGGGTTTTGTAACGGATCCAATGATAAGCTAGCAAGATAGGCGGAAGGCATAATGTTTCATGATGACTGACTGCTAGTAAACCATGCTAGTGCTAGCCAGCTAAAATTTTACCAACAAAATTGAATCGTGGATCATTTAAGTGAGTTTGACAAAGGCTAAATATTAATCGTGGCTATAGCTGGGTTACCACAAGCCTTCAATTCTTTATTCTATTTGTTATAAGAACATAAGAACATAAGAATACTTAATGATGAGAACGGGCCGTTCGGCCCATCTAGGCTCATCATGTCCTAATCTAAAAAGTATCTAGTACTATATCTAGCCTGGACTTAAAGCCCAAGCGTTTCTGCCTCTACTACCTGACCTGGCAAGCTGTTCCAGGCATTGACAACTCTCTGTGTAAAGAAAAACTTCCTAATATCTGTGCGGAATTTGCCTTTAACTAATTTCCACCTGTGGCCTCTTGTTCTGCTGACCCCACTTATCTTAAAAAATATTTGGTATTTTACTTTGTTAATCCCTTTTAGGAATTTCAAAACCTCAATCAAATCCCCCCTAAATCTCCGTTTGCTAAGTTTAAATAGATTGAGTGCCTTAAGTCTATCATCATAACTTTTACCTTTCATACCAGGTATCAGTTTAGTTGCCCTTCTTTGGACTTTTTCAAGAGCTTCTATATTTTTCTTGCATGGTTCTCTGTGGCTCAGTTGGTAGAGCACAGCGTTGGCAACGCTTAGGTTGTGGGTTCAATCCCCACTGGGGCCACATATACCGAAAATGTATGCATTCACTACTGTAAGTCACTTTGGATAAAACCGTCTGCTAAATGGCGTATATTATTGTAGTGCAGTGCCCAGAACTGCACACAGTATTCTAAGTGCGGTCTGACAAAGGCATTATACACTGCCCGTCAAAAAAAAAAAGTCACACACTCTAATATTTAGTTGAACCGCCTTTAGCTTTGATTACGGCACGCATTCGCCGTGGCATCATTTCGATAAGCTTCTGCAATGTCACAACATTTATTTGTTTGTATTGATGATGGGAGAGTCGGACCGCTGCGCAAAGTCTTCTCCAGCACATCCCAAAGATTCTCAATGGGGTTACGGTCTGGACTCTGTGGTGGCCAATCCATGTGTGAAAATGATGTCTCATGCTCCCTGAACCACTCTTTCACAATTTGAGCCCGATGAATCGTGGCATTGTCATCTTGGAATATGCCCGTGCCATCAGGGAAGAAAAAATCCATTGATGGAAAAACCTGGTCATTCAGTATATTCAGGTAGTCGGCTGACCTCATTCTTTGGGCAAATAACGTTGCTGAAGGCCTTCACAAAGTTACCTGACCAACTGCAGCAACCCCAGATCATAACACTGCCCCCACAGGCTTGTACGGTAAGCACTAGGCATGGTGGGTGCATCACTTCATCCACCTCTCTTCTTACCCTGATGCGCCCATCACTCTGGAACAGGGTAAATCTGGACTCATCAGACCACATGACCTTCCTCCATTGGTCCAGAGTCCAATCTTTATGCTCCCTAGCAAATTGAAGCCTTTTTTTCCAATTAGCCAAGTGGTTTTCTTAAGGCTACACAGCTGTTTAGTCCCAATCCCTTGAGTTCCCTTCGCATTGTGCGTGTGGAAATGCTCTTACTTTCACTATTAAACATAGCCGTGAGTTCTACTGTTGATTTTTTCCGATATGATTTCACCAAACGTTTAAGTGATCGCCGATCACGATCATTCAAGATTTTTTCCGACCACATTTCTTCCTCGAAGATGATGGTTCACCACTATCCTTCCAGGTTTTAATAATGCGTTGGACAGTTCTTAACCCAATTTTAGTAGTTTCAGCAATCTCCTTAGTTGTTTTCTTTGCTTGATGTAGGCCAATAATTTGACCCTTCTGAAACAGATTAACATCTTCAGACATATCCACGACCACAGGATATGTCTTCCGCCATGGTTGTTTAAGAAATGAGAAGCTACTCACTGTATCAGTTAGGGTTAAATAACTTGTTGCCAGCTAAAACATATGAATCTTTGCAGTAATTATCCAATGGAAGGCTCTTACCTATTTGCTTAGTTAAATCCAGGTGGTGACTTTTTTGGGGGCCAGGCAGTGTATAACATTAATATAACCTCCTTTGTTTTATACTCAATACTTTTTGCTATGTATCCCAGCATCCTGTTGGCTTTTTTCACTGCTGTAGCACACTGCTTTGATGCAGATAGGCTTTGATCAACTACAATTCCTAAGTCCTTTTCACTTTTCACAATTGAACACCTACTAACTTTTCTCCTCCCATAAAATACTCCTGTCTAATGTTTTTATTTCCCACATGCATAACTTTATATTTAGCAATATTGAATGTCATCTGGCATGTATCTGCCCATTTTTGGATTTTGTTTAAATCATCTTGGATTACTTTAGTCGATTCCAAACTGTTTGCCAAACCCCCAAGTTTTACTATCATCTGCAAATTTAACTATTTTGCTACTAACGTCCATATCAAGATCATTTATGTAAATAAGGAAGAGCAGAGGTTCCAGCACCGATCCCTGCGGGACACCACTGCCCACAGCACCGAGGTCAGATTCGCCCGTGCAGCCAATTATGAACCCACTCTGAAACTACTCCTGCAATTCCTACTGAATTCATTTTAGCAATGAGCCTCTCATGTGGTACCTTGTCAAATGCTTTCTGAGAGTCCAAATATATGATATCATAAGCCTGGTTCAGGTCAACACACTTTGTAGCCTCTTCGAAAAAGTCCAGGTGGTTTGTTAGGCATTACCCCCCTTTGAGAAATCCATGTTGGCTCTCCCTTAAAATACTATTATTTTTCAAGAATGATTCCAATTTATCTCTAATAATACATTCCAGCATTTTACATGCGATGCAGGTTAAACTGACAGGCCTATAGTTCCCTGGGTCAGTACGGTCCCCCTTCTTATATATTGGAATTATACTACCCTGCTTCCAGTCATCTGGTATTTCTGAAGTGATTATGGATTGAATGAAAATATCTGTCAATGGTTTATATATAATTTCCCCAAGTTCTTTGAGTACTCTGGGAGATATGCTATCCAGGCCTGCTGCCTTATTTGTCTTAAGTTTTTGTAGTTTTTGTAGTACTTCTACGTCCCTTATTTCAAAGTCCTCCAAAACATTCTGTAGCTTGTCTATACATTTAGGCATATTCATAACCTCTTCTCTAGTAAAGCTCTAAACAAAGTAACTGTTTAGTGTGTACAATAACCCTTTTAAATATAGTCAATTTTTCATTCACAGTTCTGCAATCTAGAAGTTTTACCCAATCTATATTACTTAAATTCTCTCTCATTTTATTAAAGTCAGCTCGTCTACAATTAAAAATTCGAGAGTTAGAGGAGGCTGTCTTAACTTGCCAAAAAATAACTGCACTGTGGTCACTTGCCCCTATTGGTTTTCCTACCTCTGTGCTGCAAATTCTATCAGGATTGTTACATAAAACCAGATCCAGTATTGATTTCCCTCTCGTAGGCTGAGTAACAGACTGTCCCAAAGAGCAGTCATTGACCACATCTAAAAACTCCTCTTCACATTTGCCCTGACCTGTCACTATCTCCCAATTAATAGAGGGGTAATTGAAGTCGCCCAGTATTATCGTCTCTCCTTCAGCACAGATTTGTTTTATGTTACCAAAGCGTACTATTTATGTTACTGTCTGAAGCTGGAGGTCTATAGCATACTCCTATATTAAGGCCCTTCTCACGATCTCCCAATAATCTAATCCAGATGTCCTCACAAGAAACAAATGAATTTATACCTGGAATTTCCTGCACATTAAGATTGTCTTTCACATAAAGGGCTACTCCCCCTCCTCTTTTATTAGTTCTGTCCTTCCTAAAAAATTTGTACCCCTCTACATTATATTCATCCCCATCCGCTGCGCTAAACCATGTCTCAGTAATCCCAACAATGTCATAACCCCCATTCAACATGACAGCCTCCAGTTCCAAAAAATTAATTTTTATGCTTACCGCATTTAAACACATGAGCTTCAGAGCCTTACTCACACTTACGTTGTCCTTCCCCTCCACACCTGAGTGTGCCGAACCACATCTATTCACATTATGATCTAATAAATCTTTATTAATGATATCCTCAGATTTATTATACTCCGCCCTGGTATCTTCCATCTGGGCAGTCTGTACCTCCCTATCCATAATACTACTACTACTACTAATTTCCCTCCCTGCCCCCCCAGTCCCTAGTTTAAATAGTCCTCCGCTACCCTAAGCATATGCTGGCCCAATGCATCTGTACCCCTCCGGTTCAAGTGTAACCCGTCCCACTTGTAGAGGTCACCCCTGTTCCAAAAGGAGTCCCAGTGCCCCATAAACCTGTACCCCTCTTTCCTGCACCAGGTTTGTAGCCACGTGTTAAATCTCCATATAAAATTCTGCTTGCCTTTGCTAGCACGTGGTACTGGCAGAATTCCAGAGAAGACCACCGTGGAGGTTCTGCCCCTTAACTTTGTTCCTAATTCTATAAATTTGTTCCTAATTATCATACCTCTTGGTTTTTCACACGGTCATCCACTGGCTAAATATTAAATATTAATATCGTGGGTCATCAAGACCGACCCCGGCCCCCCCCAAAAAAAAAAAAAACCATCAGATCTACACATCTTGTGGTTGATGCTTTCTGATCCGGGAAAAGCGGAAATCCGTGTATCCGTGGAACTCTTTCATCACGATTTAAAATAATCGCTGGCTCTCCTGTAGTACTGTGTGTGGCCTGTAGGGTGTAAAATAATCACTGGCTCTCCTGTAGTACTGTGTGTGGCCTGTAGGGTGTAAAATAATCACTGGCTCTCCTGTAGTACTATGTGGCCTGTAGTGTGTAAAATAGACACTGGCTAGCAGGTGTGTACATATGCACTTTCAGCCACAGTGCTCCTTCCACAGGTGTGGAAATATCAAGAAAAAATAAATATAGTCACGGTAATTTTCATCAAGTAATAACTTAATTTTTCTCAACCCCATGTCATGTTACAATACTACTGCAATTACACAGTGGTTTGTTTATAGAGGTACCAGAGGTACTTTGCCCCAGGCAACCAGTAAATGAACGCCCGAGACTTGAACCCACGTCCCTGAAGTGCCTTAAACACTGCTCTGTATGACCCCAGTGTGAAACCCAGCTCGCGCTACCGCCACGGGCACGGCATGCAGAATGCGGTGGGCGACAACACCGTGGGTTCCATCTGCGTCAGCATCATCAGTGCGTTTGAAAGAATGAAGACAATGAATTGCATTGATACAATGACAATCTCTCACAAATCTCAAAACGCTTTGTAGTGAGGGGGGGGATCTCACCTCAACCACCACCAAATATGTAGCACCAACCTGGGTGATGACAACTCTCTAGGTCCTCGCATGCTATTTGTATCTACTCTATAGAGAGTCAAGTTCTGAATAGGAAACACACGGAGGAATGGAAACAAAGAGTGTTCAGGCGAGAACCATCCCACAGCACAGTTATTACAGCCGCTGCTTAAATATTCTTTTGAAGTAGACCTGTACCAGGCTTATACCAGCAGTCCTACTTTTGTTTTTGTCAGGAAACCAAGTTTTGGTCCTATTGCACAAAAAGAAACAAAAACACAAGGGCTGTGGCCTAGATTCAGCCCCATGTGTTTTTGTTTTTTTTAAATTTTTATTTATTAACCCTCCCCCACAAACTCGCCGCCCATCCCTACGGGGGCAAGCTACTCTCCGAGGCCGGCAATGATCCGCCTCCTTCGAGACGGAGCTCACCAACCCCCTTTCTGGAGACACCCTTACGTGCTTCACAGCGAATTTGTGCTGACTGATAGAGAAATTCTGTTTCTGAGCTTGAGTCTCTCAAAAAGTCTCACGCTTGCCCATTGTGTGAAGCTGTGCCAAAAGAGATAGGCGGCAAGCTTTGAGCTAGTTAGCCGGCATAGTTGCAGGGTCAGAGCGGCCCTGCAGAAAAAGATTACAGAAGTTCTCCCAGAGATGGAAAAATACTGGTGTGTGGGCGAGGCGAAAGCATTTGTCTAAATTATTGTGTATAAAGAAGTGTTCTCCCCGGAAATGATTTGTTCATTGCCTGGCAGGGAGGCGGTGAACCCCGAATGCATTTGGTTGAATAAACTCTGTTGAATATTGGTTGTATGTTCTGTTTTCTCATTTGGTGCAAGTGTTCTCTATTCACTTTAAAGGTCTTCTGAATTTCGTGAACCTAACACTGACCACCCTCTCCCCTCCCTCAGGAGCAGACAGCCAAATGCAACGGCCGGTCTGGCAGAGATGGGTTTGCCCCTTGTGTTTTTGTTTCTTTTTCATGACTCCAAAACTCATACAGAACAACAAACCAAAAAAGTGTAACGCCCTCTTGATTTGTTGGTGGCGGCTCAGGAAGGTGAAAAGCTGAGCTGCGCCGAGGCTGAATACGGACCGAGGTGAAAGCGGAAATGGAGAAACCGCGATCTAGGGACCCTTACTTTGGCCGTGGCGGACATGGCCCCCGCCATCTTCATCTGGGAGTTCATGACCTTGGTCTGGGTGGACATGGAGGTGACCTTGGAACTGACTGCGTAGGTGCGGTTCTTCTGCTTCCTCAGCTGCACCAGCTGCTTGGCCAGGATCTTGCAGGCGTCCCGGTTCCCCGTCTTCGCCATCTTCTTGATCTCCAATTCCTGTGGGTGGAGAGGAGACAGGAGCGTGCCATGCTGAGTGATAAAGGATACTGGGTACTGGGCTTGGGCCTGAGAGGTTGCAGGCTCAAATGCCTAGTGACACAACAGGTCACGCACCCTTCAGCTTAGGTACATAAGATCCTAACATAAAATGTGCAAGTCACCCTGGACAAAGGGCGTCTGCAAAGCAAAAGAAAAAAGTGCAAAATAAATACTGTCAGCGGCTGAACTTATGTCCGCAGAGGGCGGAGATGTAGTGCGTCCACGACCTGACCTCCCCCCGCTGTAGGCTCTAGGCCTCTGGCCGTCTAAACCTCACCCCATTCACACAAGAAGAATGCAACAGCATCCAAACCTGCCGATTCAAAGCCAGACAATCTCACCTCAATCCCTGACTGAAAGAGGCAGTCTGGATTTGCTTGTGCTTAAACGCTGGGCTATAAGTAGATGGAGTAAAAAAGGCACTGAGCATGTAAGGCAGGGGTGGGCAATCTTACCCTGTGTGGGCCGGTGTGGGTGCAGGCTTTTGATCCAGCCGAGCAGTAGCTCACCTGATTTGACTAATCAGCTAATCAAAGTCTTCAATCAGGGCTTTGTTTAGTGGAATCAGGTGTGTCACTGTTCAGTTGGAACAAAAGCCTGCACCCACACCGGCCCACACAGGGTAAGATTGCCCACCCCTGATGTAAGGGATTAACTCTGAGCCCAGGGGTCTGACCTCACAGTGACAGTGGTAAATGGATGAAAACACCATCTCCGAGGGACCTGCAGCACAAACAGTGAGCGAGTTTGAAGTGTGATGTTTTGACTTCTCCCCTGTTCTGTGCGTGCGTGTTAACATCGCCTTCATCGCCGATCACGACACTCGATGCGCAACCTTCTTACCAAATAGCTTGCATTTCTCTACCAAGAAACATCAAACCAGACACAGAAGAGAGAAAAAAAGAGCAGGGTGCTGACAGCACAGTGGAGATTAACCTGCATTTAATCATTTGGATTTGTTTGCTGGTTGAGATGTTTGGTTCTATTACGGACTGTGTTGCAATCAATTATGTACAATGTAATATACATCTTTGCATTTTCATTGTGCATTGTCCATTTTTCAGAAAACACACCTTAAATAATACTGTCAGTCCATGATTGTTCTTGACTGAAATCTAAAGGATTCAAAGACAACAGAGCTGTTCCACAAAATAAATACATGCATCAATAAAAAAACAATACGATTGATTATTGAACGTCTTCGCAAGCACGTAGGAATGAACGTAATGGAAACTCCAGACGGAAACCAATTCAGAGCAGGCTAGATAAAAGCACATTAAGAACCGAAGGAACATGTTTGGTCCGGCTTTCCAGGCAAACAATTATCTGGCCCTGCTGATTCATACATTTTTATAGGACGTCTATATAGAAGTGCTTAGGCTTAGGCTCTTTTACCTCTCCAGAGTCGCCCTCGGTGCACTTTAAATAATGCCTTGTACAGCACATCGCAGAGACGTGTCTTTTAGAGTGCATCAGCAATAATAATCATCTGTACGTTCACTGTCAACAACATTAACAATTGATGAGGAATGTAGGCCTTACACCCCCAACAACTCCCATCCCCCAGCTGCTTACAGCGGTATGCAGGTTAAATTGCCATTAGCAGAGTGCGTAGCACGATCTGAAAGATGCTAATAGGCTCAGTGAAAAACCTTGTTTAACTCTCAAGGTAGAAAGTGGTTGAAAAGCTGAATCGGCTAATTACCCTAGAGGGGATGGTGATGTCACACCCGTGAAACATGCATTACCAGCACGGTAAACGGGTCAATTAGTAAGAGGGTCCGACAGTGACGCGCCAAGACAAAATTCTAGATGAAACTTTCCTCGGCAAGATAAAAGCTGGTTTGCTGAAAAAACTTTCCTCTTTATTTGCTCTGACACAGAACAACGCAAAAGAACGCGTGACATGATAATCCGTGCATGGCGGCTTGCGTTTTTTTAAACTGTTAATTGTATGAAATGTCATAAATAATATTTAAGAATGATTTATGAGTGTCAGATGAAAAATCGCATATTAAAAACCAGCTTATTTATTATGTTTTACTGTGGCGTAAGGCACTTTGAGCGCAGGAAGAAGGGCTGTTCTCGGGGAAATCACGGGGTCACGGAGAGGGTGTACAAACCTTCACGGGCAAGGTGTAGCTTTAGCATGGCGAATCGATCAGTTTTAATGTCCTAGGAAAAAACTTGCGTCGGGAAGGCTTTTCATCACAGGAAATGTAGGACCCTTCCATTTCGCGGTAATGCAACACTTCACTGCAGAGCAGACTGAACAATTCAAACATGTTATAATTTTCCACAGAAGCACGTGAGTTACATACATATTCTGTGTGGTTTAAAAAACACTAAACAATAATAATAATCAGTGAATCCACACCAATAGTGTTTTTTAAATGAACTGCAATACAATTCTTAGGGGGGAGAGGGAAGAGAAAGAAAAAAAAAGTGTCTCAGATAAATTGTCAAACATGAAAGTGAAAGTGGGAGGCCACCGTGAAAGAACTGCAAACAGAAAGAGGAAAAGCTGCTTGGCACAGCTAAATTTATGATAAACTGCTCAGATATAGGTCACTTATGTTATTCAGAAATGTTTTTTTTTTTTTATTCCACAACATTAATTGTGGATTAATGAGAAGATTAATGAGAAGAAAGATTTAAGAAAAAATTTGCCTCCCAAGAGAGGTAATTATATCCATGCGATGGTGTTTGCTTTAAAAACGGCGTCGCGCCACAAGTTTCTGCTTTTAATGATTAAAAGCGGAAACTATGGGGTGGGGGGGGGGGTGGGATATTCCACTCCTCTGTTCATATAGCCCTGAAGTCACAGCGCGTGTATGACTGCCTTTGCCTTTGGAGAAAGAAAAAGGGGTCGGATTTAAGGTCCTTAAGCCTTCTTCTGAAAGTTACTGAACCGCTCAACCTCGTCTTTAGCAAGGCGGAAACCCTGGGTAAAATATTTTTTTAACTTTTTTACCTTTTTACAATATGCAGCAACAGAAGAGAAGCATCTGACTTTTGACTTTAAGTTCCAGGCATACGTGCGAGAGAGGATGATTCCAGATCAGAGACAGAGGGGACTCACAGGCCAGAGACAGAGGGGACTCAAAGACCTGTCGGGGAGGCGCCTTTTAGTCATCCTGCGCAGGCAGACAGAGTGGGGCCATCATTGGCGGATTTATTGCTCTGTGAGTGAAGCCAGGGCACTTGGGGTATGTAGCGGTGATGAGCCCATGCCACCTGTACCTATGAGCTGGATATTATGGATCATGGAGAAAATAATTATGGCCCGCCAGATTAAAGTGGAGGTCAACATGGTAGCAATGCTCTTGAGCATTTTATGCCTCTCGAAATATCAGCTCAACCAACATCTCGGTATAAACGAAGCTGGCTTCCCCAGGCCCTAGTAATGTTTGATATCTCCACGATTCTCAACATGAGAGGGGCATATCAATGGCAACCTTGAAAAGATATCTTGTGGTAGTAAGTGACCCAAAACAAAAACATAAAAAGGGGGTCTGAACCTGGACTGTGCTGGACCTTCCCCCAAATCGTTAATGATAGGCTAAGGGAGTGAGCTTGGTTTGGTATCATTTTCTTACATTTCATCTCTTTTGTGAAACCAATCCACTGTCAGGCAGATAGTGTACAAATGGAGAAAATTCAACACCAATGTTACTCTCCCCAGGAGTGGTCAAACACTGCATTCCAACATAAGAACCTCATCCCAACCATGAAACACGGTGGTGGCAGTATCATGGTTTGGGGCTGCTTGGCTGCCTCGGGACCAGGGCGGCTTGCCATCATTGACGGAACTATGAATTCTGGATTGTACCAGCAAATTCTACAGGAGAATGTCAGGGTATCCATCCGTGAACTGAAGCCCCATAGAAGGTGGGTCATGCAGCAAGACAACAACCCTAAACACACAAGTCAGTCTACCAAAGAACGGTTGAAGCAGAAGAAATTTTGTGTTTTGGAATGGCCGAGTCAAAGTCTAGACCTTAATCCAATAGAAATGTTGTGGCAGGACCTGAAGCGAGTAGTGGACCAATGGGCCAAAATTCCTCCAAGCCGATGTGTGGGACTGATCAAAAGTTACCAGAAACATTTGGTTGAAGTCATTGCTGCTCAAAGGGGTCAGACCAGTTACTGAGAGCAAAGGTTCACATACTCTTTCCGACAAAGACATTTAATGTTGGATCACTTTGTTCAATAAATAAATGAATGTATTATGTTTTGTGTGCTACTTGTTTAACTGGGTTCTCTTTATCCATTTGTAGGATCATATTTTAAATCAAATTTATGCAGAAATTTCTAAAGGGTTCACAAACCTTTTATCGCTACTGTACATGATAATTTTCAAGACTGAAACTAGAATATTAAAAAAAAATCTGACTCACCAGTGATGAGCGTGATCTGCCTTTCTTTGATGCAAACTCCTTAATTAAATCCTTCAAATCCAGCTGGTGCAGCCGATCATGCTCAATGGACAGAATAGTCAACCCGTTCAGCCTATTTCCCTCAATGGAGGCCTGTTCTTAATAATGCCCAACTTGGAAAATGATCTTTCTCCTGTGGCATTTGAAATAGGGAGAGTGAGATCAATTCGGAGTACAATGTCCACATATGGAAAAGCACCTTGGAGTTGTTTCTCTCTCAGTAAGACCATCAGGTTTCTGGGTGACAGATCATCAGTTGTTGTGTCATCGAATTTAAACAACTGAACAAACATCCTGTAAATCTGTGCTATATTTTCTCTGAAGATTGCGGCTTGCTGCGCGCATTTCAACCACAGATGGGTTAATAAGCCAAAATAGGCGCAAGTCTCTGTGTAGGACCTATGTCTTGCTTGTTTTTATTTTTACATGACAAGGATGCCTTCATTCCTTTGCTCGCCCAATAGCTACGCAAGTCTGGTAACGGGTCCCCAACAAGCTACATCAGTGGATGTGACTCCCCCTGTTGCAGCTTTCCTCACAACTGCGGCGCCTGCACTTACTAGCGGAGTAGTTTCACTGGCAGCACTGACAGTGCTGATGTTATCAGTGTCTCCAGAGTCAGGTTACAGAGAAGGTGGACTCAATGCTAACAAGGTTGATGTCGTGGCATCTCTGCCTGGTGATGGCGGTATAGTTTCCGGAAAAGGCAGCCGGGTTGACTGGGCATGTGTCAAGGCAGGGCTCGTCATTGATGTCGGAGCCTGAATCCGTCAATGTTTTGAAGAAAGAGGTAAGCTTCGGTATTTTACTAAGAACTTCTTTGTTTCTGCCTTTTTTTTTTTTTTTTTTTGCGCCCCACTCTCAAATTTTCTGCTTGACGACATGTTTGTTTTAGAAGGAATTTTGACAATGACAAATTCTCACGACAACATATTTCGTACATTTACGTTGGTAAGATTAACGGCCGTATATCGCGAGACGTACAGCAATGCTACGTATAATGTACGTATATATGTTAAAACTCATTAACCCTTTTGAAGAGTATGGTCACAAATGTGTTATCATTCTAAAATGCATTCCAGAATTCTAATTCATTCTAATTGATGACATCATAAAGGGTTATCAATGCAAAATGGACTATTCCAGAATAATCCATGAATTGGAACTAGAACTCCTCTTGGAACTAAAACTTACTCCTCAAAGGGTAAAAATGCAGGGAAAATGTTTTACAAAAAAAATCCCCTCACCGCTGAGGCGCGGAGGCCTGGGACTACAGCCCATGTAGCCTATTGGCTATGGGAGTCCGACACGGTGCATTAGGAAGGGCAGGCTTGGCTCAGGGGGCCTAGGGCCCAGGGCGGGGAGGTCCCCACGGCTCCCTTTTGGGTCCCACTTACCATTTGCTTCTCTTGTCTCTCCAGCGCGGTGCGGTCTCGGGTGATCTGCCTCTGCGTCCCTCTCAGCTCTTTGTTCTGCTCCTTTATGATGTCTGTGACAGGAGATGGGGGAAGAGCGGGATTACAACTCTACCCTTTCTGAGGAAACCCACTGCCAATGGCTCCCTTTTAATGGCTCTTTACCACCTCCACTCTGCCATTTTCTTAACATACAACTGTTTAAACGGCAGTCATGCCTTCTGAATAAATTACGAGAGAATGGTTAATTTAACATGTAAAATGGATCTGGGCAGGCAGCACAAGGCTGCGATGATAATCTTAAGTGTTATCATTTGCTTGTTTGACAGTTAAATGAGCACAGTTCTGCGAGACGCTGACTGAGGAATTCCTAGCTGGTTCAGATGACAGGCACCACACAGTGCACTTGTCAGACAGCTACCCGGTGCTATATTGAATCAGCAATATATATATATATATATATATATGTATATATATATTTTTTTTAACCCTTTACTAGGGGGTGTTAATTGCTTGATAAGAATTTAGTAACTCTTTGCTAAACAGTTAAACAATAATTTGGTTTAAAAAAAAATTCCACACACTACTTTGAAAAAAGCACACCGCTAAATTCTTCACAAATGGTCTTAAAGCGGAAATAAATTAAAGGGGAACTTATAAGTAATGCTCCGGACTCCGCCTCCAAATGGCCACTGTGAGAATTTTGGAAACGCTTTTTTGAATGCACATCAGCTGTATGGAGAACAGTCTCTTTAACGAGCCAGGCACTGAAACATGCCAATCATCAATCTTCACACAGCAGCACCCTGTCCCACAGGGAGACGAAGATAAATGCTAAATGCTGGGGGCCCGGTCAGTGGGGCGGTTTGTTTGGGTTACTCCATCAGACAGGGACACCTGCATTACCGCTACGGCGCTCTCTCTCGCTCTCCGTGCCAGTGCTTGGAATCCCAGCCCCCTATTCCACCCGAATCTAATCTGCCAGACAATTTGAGTGAATCTGACCATTACTGCTGGGTAGCTACTCCACATGACTCAGGAGTAAATGTGATATTTTAACACGCTTATGCAGGTGAACTGTTCATGATTACACCACCCAGATTAGAATTTTTTTATTTATTTCACATGAATTCAATGAATTAAGTCATGACTGCCAATGATTCACCGGACTCAATTTTCAGGGGGGGGGGGGAGGGAATCTGAACACAGAAATTAAGGGCTCAATGAAACCGAGGGACAGGAACAATCAATCCGAGGGCGGGGAGTGCGGGAGAAGACCTCTGATGCCCGTTATGAGTTTGAGGGGAAGGTGGTCAAAGGGGACTCTGTCTGTCTGTCGGGCTGGGCAGAGAGTGGAGAGAGTCGGGCCTGCCTGGCCCCCCGGCAAGTTTTCCATGCAGACGATGCGGATCAGAAGCGTGACACGCCCTGCCGTCAGCGCAGTCCCTCCCCGGCCACGATGCCCAGGGAGAAGATACGCTCCCCTGCACTGCAATCAGCCCACACGCTGCCCCCCCAATAATACAGACAGCAATTACATTAGCGCCAGCTGAAGAGCCCATGGGCTGTCCTCCTACCACTGCAGACAGAGAAACTCTGCTGCTCCCTTTAGCAGCAGTAAGGACACTGACTCAGAGTAGCACTCCAGTCCCTGAGTGACTTCCAAAAGACTCATTCACCTCACAGTGCATTTTAAAACAAAAAATCCATAATGGATCTGAATTACAAAATGCTGTCTTTATAATTATGTTTCTGTTGAAACATTTAAAGTGGAAGAAAGTTTGTTACTTTCCCTAAACAGTGCATCCCAACCAGGAATAAAAGAAACTGGCAATAAATATTTAGAGCATTCAGACCAGAAAAAAAAGAGCTCAAAACAGACCCTTCAATTCCTGGCAGCAGGAAGCAGCAGTGATGAACTGTCCTCAGGGCAATGCAGTGCCTTTGAGAAGTACGTAGCCTATTCATTAAAGCCAACTCACAAGTAAAACCAGTATGACTGTAGAGGAAACAGTTTGAACTTAAAAGATAAAAATTTTTTTATCTCCCTAGACCTAAAGACAAATTGTGAACATGGGACCGAAGTTCAGGAATAACTGAAAACATTAGAAAAAAAGCTTTTAAAAACTTTAAATGGTAATCCCCCACCCCACCCCACCCCACCCCACCCCACCCCACCCCACCCCACCACCACCACCACCACCAACCAACCAACCAACCAATATCAGAACCCCAATATCCCCCCCTTGTATGAGCAAAATGTAGGCTACATACGTACAAGATGACGTGCTCATCAACATCTTAAAGAGGGAGGGATATCCACAACAAAGATCCACGAGCAACCCCCCACTCGCACGCCTTCGCACGGAATACCAGAGGATGCCTTTGGCACACCGGCACCGAGAATGCCCCGGCACCTGCAGCCGGCGTTGGAACGTGGCACAACCGAGGAACTCCGAGAGACCCCCCACCCCAACACCTAGCCTACTCCATGTGGCATAAAGGTAATGTCTGAACACTGATTAGTGTTTATCAACTTCATCATCCTCACGCCATCCTGACATTATAAACCCCACCATTAATTCATGAGTGACCAATGATTCATATGACTCACATTTTTATTTTTATTTTTTGGAGGGGGGAAATTTTGAAAATTTCATGATTTGGAAAATAGGGGTGATGAAAATAGGGAAATACCAGATGTTGGTGGTGTATCCAAAAACTAAATTGAATTTTGAATGGTGATCCATTATTACTTGACATAATATGCGCAGGTTCTCAATTTATTTTTTTGTGGGGTACTGAATGCTTTGTTTACCATATTTACCAACTATATACGAGTAGACTAGATCAGTTGCATGATCCAGGAGAACAAGACGTATCCAGTGTATAGATTGGCAAAAAAATGTACTAAAGAAAATAGCAATCAAATTGATACTTTCCACATAAGTTACTATGTAGCTAATCTACTATTATGCCAAGTATCATAAGAATAAAGTGAATGTGGGGTTTTTTTTATAGCGATTTTAGTTTTTGTTAGTTCGCGCCAAATTCCTTTGTAACGCGTAACATGCAATCGACTCAGCAACAAGACTTTTACTCGGTTTCAAAGAATGCATCAAATATCTTAAAATTTTGACTGAATTCCATACTATAGCTGTTGTACTAAGAATATAGCTCACAATTAGAGAATATGGATGTCGAGAAAGAAAGATTTCAACCAAAATACAAAAAGACATTATGTAACGCTGTTTATTAATATACTCACATGAAACAGAAATACATACATTTTAAATTTATATAAACCAAATTTCTCTCTGAAAAGAATGCACGAGACTTCTCATAAGATTTACTTACTTACTCTTGAATAGCGACTCCAAAATTACATTGAATCCTCAACCCCGAACACATGTACGCATTCAAAATTTGCATGGAGATCCTGCACTGTTGTTTTGGAAAAAGCTTTCTTAGAACCGCGTAAAATACGAGGCTAACAATAGCAATGCTTGAACTGTCATTCTCATATCCTAGGTGTTATTTTGGTACCAAATGTTCTTGATTTCTTGGTAAATAACTCCCGAAATGTAACATTTTCTTGTACCCCAAACACATGTTTTGATCATCGATAGCTGTGGATTGTTGTAGTGGTATCAGTTTACACATCAAGTTAGCGTGGTGAATATAAAATGCTTGAACTCTCAAATTGACCAAAACCTTTGTTCTCCTAATCAAGGCTTACAAATGATTAATGTCTGATGATTAATTAGTGACTTTATTAAGTTGTAATTTTTTCCTTATGTTACACCTTTGTACCCCTGGACCATTCAACTGATCACTAGCCTGAATAAGACTGATAAAACATTTTAAAAATGAATGTGATTTTAAGGTTGAAGATTCTAAGTAAGCTATTTTTTGTGTATTGAGAACCTTACTAGCAACTGTCCCATTTACAAAAACGTGAGTGATACATAGATTACATGTGCATTATGCAGTAATACATCGATTATAAACAGATTGGTGAGGAGAGGGGGCGGGGGAGGTGCTGGTGGTGGTCAAAGAATGACAGGCCAATCAAACACCATTTGAATGGCTAGCTGTGCATTCTAACCACTTGTTCTTTGTTTCCAGCAATAAGGCACCCAGTGGGGGACCAGTCAACGCAGCAAAACAAAATTATTTCCTTTGCCAAAGTAAGATTAGCGTTAGTGCGTGCAAGTGAATGCTGGTCATATGCATAAATCTTTCTGATTTCTGAGAGTTAATATTCCCCTGACGTCTGGAAAATGCATAAGGTTAACCCTCCTTCAACGAAGGACGGACCTTTTGCATTGTGCGCCTATCTGTCAAGATCTTAGAACGAGCAAACACTGACTAGCCATAATGATGTGACACTTTATTTATTTATCCAAGTCCATCAATCCATGTCCAAGTTTAATATATTAGTAGCTAACTGTCAGCTAACGTTACCACTAACTAAGATTCGTTTCTGTAACGATACTGTAGCGAGCTACATAGGTAACGTTATACATTGTTAACTACCTAGCCGTGATTTATACACGTGGCATCAGTTTCAAACACACTTTGCTGCGAAGCAAGCCATTTAAGCCAATGTAATGTAAGTTCGCTAATAATGTGCCTTCACTGGCTAGCAGCAGGCTAACTAAAGTACTATTCTAGCTGGTGAGTGGTGTATATCAGGCGCAGTGCTTTCAGAGCTTGTTTTATCGAAATCAATTTAATTTGGTAACTTAACGTTACAACTCTGGATCGGTACGTTAGCTTGATACCTTGATTTTTTTTAAAGACGCAAGTGTACGTAACTACGTAACTGTCTAGCTGATAAGTAATACCATGACCATAGCTACCTATTGTAGGCTACAGAAACAGTTCAAACTGGCCCTTAAAATAGTTGCTTAACTAGCTAGCTAATTTTGCCTCCTTCCGCCTATCTAACTTGCAGCTAAATCAATGTAATAAACTGGCAAAAGAAACTCACCGTCCACTGTCTTCTTCTTGAACAGATATGCCATGACTAACAATGATATGTAGCGACGTAAAATTTTAAAGTACTATTTAACTATTTAAAATTAAAAAAATAACTTCTGGGAACGTCTCCCGGCAGCCAGCAACTGTTCCAGCCAGTCTAATTACATGACTCGATTTCCTGGTTTGTTACCAAGCAGGAACTGACTCTCTTTTCCTTGCACATGACAGCGAGTCGTTTTGGATCGACGTCACCGTAGGTCTTCATCGTCGCTCTCTCAAGCTCCCCTAGGGGGCACTAACGATCCTACTACCATCAATTCATTGAATATTTTATGTGCGTACGAACAGCGGAGAGGGCAATGTTGTGCGCCACTTTTAACTTGAATGCAGTACTGTACTTCAATCATCATTACAGCACTGTAATCGTCAGCGATTATGCAAGTTATACCAAGATCATGATCCCTTTTTAAAACAAATGTATATAGGATGTAATCAGTGGCGTAGCGTGGGTTGCCAGCACCCGGTGCGAGCCACGTAAACGGCGCCCCATTTTCTGTCGACGGGGGTGCTACGCCAAAAAATTATTGCCCCCCTCGGAACACCCTTCACGGGGGGTGCGCGAGGAAATAATTGCGCCCCTCGGAACCGGTAACGTTTTCTTACATTTTGCGCCCCTCAAAATCTTGCGCCTGGTGCGACCGCACCACTTGCACCCCCCACGCTACGCCTCTGGATGTAATACAACATCACAATCATCAGCATAGTAGTAGGACACAGTACCATCACAAATACCAAAACAGAAGTTGATTAAATCCAGTATTAATAGTTAAATATATATTATGTAGCAGGCTACATGTCCATACAATTTTTAAATTAATGTAATTTGTGTGTATGCAACATTCCCTCCCTTTGTTTTTGACAGTACAAATATTACAAATCTGAATAGTTTATGGGAACACCTTAACGATGTGTCATGACCAATTTAAAAGCAACCTTTGAGCAATCAAACCATATCTTTAAGGAAAAAAAAGCTATGCCAAAGGACAAACTAGTCATGTGCCCAAACACTGACATGTATTAATTAATTTAAATTGAATAGCTTTGGTTTGGGGGTAGGCACCCCTCTACAAACATATACTGAGAAAAAAAAAGTATGCATTCACTACTGTAAGTCGCTTTGGATAAAAGCGTCTGCTAAATGGCATATATTACAAACAACATAACTTATCCTGCTTGTGCATTGCACTGCCAACCCACATAGGGCAATAGTGATAATCTGTTGTGTCATTTTGATGGGCTTGACTGATACTGTAGGAGAGGGTTCAATGTTAATTATGGAAAATAATACTAACCATTTTTTTTTCGAAGTTAATGCAACCTGCTGGCAAATTCTCTTCTCTGCACAAAAAAAAACTAAAAAACATTGGGATTTTGGCAAGTGATATACCAGACTCCTGTTGCTGTATTTACGGGAGATGGATGTTATTGCACATCAAACGGCTTGACGCAAAACAAATTGGGATGAGCTCAAAACTCTACGAGACAGCCACGTGGCTCCTATTATTACGACGTCAACACTGCCGCGCGCTTTTGTTGTCAGACCGATCTCCCCGACCGAAGGACTTCTAGAATTTATCTATCTGTGCTGCCTGACATAGCCTACCATTTTACCATCGTTGGGACCGATTGGAGGAATGCCGAGGAGGGGAAGATAATAGGGGCACGAGAATATCGCCCTGGAGTAAGAGCGGTGTCACGTACGGGAGGGTAAGAGGCACAGGGTGACTTTGGGAGGGTGTAGGAAGTGTCGCTGACAGCACATTGGGGGCGTCCTCAGAGGACGGCACGGAACATCCCGCGGCATTTTTCTTGTTAAGGTTATTAGGGAGATGTTTTTCATATAACCAGCGAGGCCGGCAACAGGGACCACCGCTAAGTGTTCTTTTAATGATAATAACCCCAGTGGTGATAAATCTTGCCCCAAGCACACTTGCCCCATTTTCACAGTGCTGCTATAATGAGCCCAAAAAAACTACGTTTTATTTGCAGTAGAGGATGTCTTAAAAAAAAGTATATTAAAAAATCTACATCTCATAATGGTGCAAATCTGTTCGGCAACATTGGGAGTATTCCCACAGTGGCATTTTTAAAACATTTATCTCCTTCGCTCGGTGCATGGTATGGCCTCCAGCTAACAGACGTTTACTGTAAACTCGCTAACTATGCAACCAGCCAGGAAAACGAGACGTTTTAAATATGAAACTAGAGCATTGCATTATTTCACATAGAATAACTTTAATAAATTACAGTAATGTTGGGTATCCATTGATATTCTCCTTAGATTTAAATCAATTTCCATTTTTTTTAATTGATGGAAGATTTGTACTTTTTTCTATTCGACCACGTTGCTTAATAGGGGGTCTGCTAAATAAAGTATAATTTATATTAATTATGAGATGATTGACAGGTGAAAAATGTGACACTCATTGTAATTGTATTTGCTGATAATACAAACAATTAAGGCAAATTAAATGCTAGATAAACAAATAAACTGCATATTATAGATATGTATATATGATAGAGATGTATCCTTCATTTAACACTAAGTCTTTGACATATGCATGATGTTGATATTTTATGTACAGAATTTAGAGGCTGAATAAGCCATAATTAACTTACAAAGTGACTTACAAAGATCACAATAAAAGCTGTAGAATCTCTCCAGATTGTTTTTAAAAGTCTGACTTTTGTAAGTTTATGTGTAATTTATGCTCTAAGAAGTTAAAATCCATGCACACTAAGCAATTAAAAACTGTTAAAATGTAAAAAAGTATATTTAATCACTTCCTAGTGTCATTATTACTAGTGTGGGTGTGAATATAAACTAAGATGTCTATTAGCCAGAATAATAGCTTTCCTGAACTCCTGGGTAGCAGGGATACTTAATGCTGACTTGTCATGCTCACAGTGTATAATTTGAGCATTACTTGCACACCAATGATATTACAAAAGATTGTTTAGTTTGATCATTTCCCAAGGAAATATCTTATTGTCCCATGTCATACTCATGTCAGTAGTGGGGTGGAAGCTGAGCAAATACTGGCAATCTTGGGCATCAATTGTCATGGGGAGTTTCACTAGAACAAGACAGAGTGAACAATAGCTCTACAGGGAGCTTGTTTAGCGAGAGAAGTGGCCTGACAGGTGCAGGGTGTTGGTGACAGTAGGACAGTACCGACCGCTGCCCCAAAAGCTGTGAGGGTCGGTCAGTGACAATGGAATCCGAGGCTGGGAGGTGACTTAGGCCCGGGCTGGCTTCAGCTGGCGGCGTCTTCCTGTCACTGTGACGAGACGATTAGACTAACCCGACCCAGACTAGCAGGCCAGCTTTATAGCTCTTGTGACCTCAAACAAATGTCCGATATAGTGTCCCAAAAGTCATCTCCTTGAGCCACTGACGGATCAGGGGAGAGAAGCTCAGCTGACTTGCTAATGATTAACTGCACTTTGAGCGATAGGTCCTGACACATTCCTCCACAGTGTTCAGCCTGCCTGATTTCTCCAGCATTTGCCAGGGCACGAAACTACAGAAGGGGAAGGAAACGGAATGACAGAGGATCTTTTTTTTTGTTTAGTTTTTTAGTTTTTTTATTGTTTCAGATTTTTCCAATTTTTCTCCCAATTTGGTAGCCAATTATGCCCTATTTCTAATTCAACTATTCCTTCCCTCGTACTACGAGCTTGCCGCTGCAACCCTGGGACCAGCAGTGAAAGGCGCCAAACTGCCTCCTCCGAGATGGAACTTGCCAAGCTGTCGACCGTAACTCTGATACACACAGAACCACTTTGTGTGCGGCGAGCTCCTGCCGGCTTCCCTCCCCCCTCCCTCTGGGGCAGACAGCCAATTGCTGCCCCTGAAGGGGGCTCCCAGCTAGAGCTGGGCTGGCGCAGCTGGGGATCGAACCCTGGCTGCAGTGGGCAACTTACACTTCGAGTGAGTGCCTTTACCATTACCCAGGGGCCCCTAGACAGCGGATCTTAAAGGAAGACTCACCGTTGGAAGCCAGGCCCATAACTGTATAAGAAGACAGACCTCTGCAGTAGCAGGCACTGGTAAGTTTTGCTTCCTGCAGAGGCCAGGCCCAAGATGCAGTTTTTCAGTCATGTTATTTGGACTCTATAACATATAGAGTCTCCCCAATACACTGGCCTGCGGTGTCAAAGATATAAATGCAGTGCATTCGGAAAGTATTCAGACCCCTTCACTTTTCCACATTTTGTTATGTTACAGCCTTTTTTTCCTCATAAATCTACCCACAATACCCCATAATGACAAAGCAAAAACAGGTTTTTAGACATTTTTGCTAATTTATTACAAATAAAAAACTGAAATATCACGTCTACAAAAGTATTCAGACCCTTTGCTATGACACTCGAAATTGAGCTCAGATGCATCCTGTTCTCTTTGATCATCCTTGAGATGTCTCTAGAACTTTATTGTAGTCCACCTGTGACAAATTCAATGGATTGTACATGCTTTAGAAAGGCACACACCTGTCTATATAAGGTCCCATAGTTCACAGTGCATGTCAGAGTCAAAACCAAGCCATGAAGTCCTAGGAACTCTCTACAGACCTAGAATAGACAGACAGAGATATAATTGTGTTGAGGCATAGGTCTGGGGAAGGGTATAAAAACATTGCTAAAGCATTGAAAGTCCCCAGCAGCACAGTGGGCTCCATCATTGTGAAATGGAAGAAGTTTGGAACCACCACGATTCTTCTTAGAGCTGGCTGTCCAGCCAAACTCAATAACCAGGCAAGAAGGGTCTTAGTCAGGGAGGTGACCAAAACCCAATGGCCACTCTAAGAGAGCTTCAGAGTTCCTCTGCAGCAATGGGAGAACCTGGCAGAAGGGCAACCATCTCTGCAGCACTCAGCACTCAATCCGGCCTTTATGGTAGTAGCTAGACGGAAGCCACTGCTGAGTAAAATGCATTTGACAGCCCGCCTGGAGTTACTTAAAGGAGTTTAAGTAATCATTGTTGCGGAAGCTACATAAGGTGTGTATCATTTATTATAATCTCATTGTCCCCCCAACACACATGCACACACACGCACACACATACACACAATTGTCAATTACAATATACCAATAAGACAACAAATTAGATGACTATCAAGTAAATATAATTTTCAGTCACTTGGTCACACAGTGGTTTGACAACTAGCTAGTTATGTTTTGTTATGATCAATTGTGACATTTGGAAATCAAGTAACATGCATGTTATGCAGAAATTTCTCATGTTTATAACAATAGAGGCGGATCTTGCCCGCCTCAATATGGCGGCCGTGTAGACGCATCTGAACAGGGTGAATGAAGCATCTACGTATTTATATGTACACTACCGGTCAAAAGTTTGAGTACACCTTCCATCTGGACTATGGCTAATCGGGCACTCCTTCATTCTTCAGCAAGATAACGACCCGAAACACACCTTGAAGTTGTGCAAGAACTACCTGGTGAAGGAGGAACGTGAAGGACAACTCAAACTGATGACCTGGCCTGCCCAGTGTCCAGACCTCAATCCCATAGAAATTGTATGCAACAAACTGGACAGAAGAGTCAAAGCAAAGCAACCCACAAGTTTCTCTGGGAATTGCTGCAGGAGAGCTGGGAAGACATATCGGGTGATTTCCTGCTGAAACGTATTAACCGAATGGCCCGGTTTGTGAGGCTGTTATCACGGCAAAGGGTGGCTATTTTGAGGAATCCAAGATTCAATTTTCAATATAATTTTCTTGAACATTTCTTTGATGTTCATTTTGTTAATTGTTACATGTGTTTTTTGTCATTTTAAAGTATTTACAGAAATGTATACGGTGTAAAGCATTGTCAATTATGAGATAAACCTAGTTTCCAGCAGGTGTACTCAAACTTTTGACCGGTAGTGTATGTGCGGTGTAATGTGTCCTGGCCACTTGCTAATGCACATGTCTACAGGACTGCCTCCCCTTCAGAATGCTACTACTTCTCCAATAAAGTAGTCATTAGTCCCCTAGCTCTGGTTCATAGAGAAAGGATAACAGTTTGGCTGTTCTCTGGGCTCTCCACCAGACCCTGACTGGCTCAATGTTTCTCTCAGCAGGGATCTGAGATATAGAGGGCAGGGGTATCCTTCTGTCTTGACGTGAGCTTTCAGGAGTGGTGCTAGCTGGTCGTCAGTTTCAGCCATAATGTTATGGCTGTCCTTCCTTTATCTGAATGGACCGCACATTACTCATCATGTTTCACTGTCCTGAGGACCTCCGTGTGTGTGTTTGTGTGTGTGTTTGTGTGTGTGTTTGTGTGTGTGTGTGTGTGTGTGTGTGTGTGTCTGTGTATGTGCCTGTGTGTGTTTGTATGTGTTTGGTTGTGTTTGTTTGTGTGTGTTTGTGTGTGTATGTGTATGTGCCTGTGTGTGTTTGTTTGTGTGTGTGTGCATGTGTGTGTGGTGTTTGTGTGAGTGTGTTTGTTTGTGTGTGCGTGAGTGTGTTAACAGTGTCCTTTTTGAATTGTTCATTTGGTTCAATAAAGACTGTCCCTTTGGAATATTTCCAGAGCAAAGAACTCCTTTGTTTTTCCTACATTGCAATATATTGAAATAGAATGCAAAAATATGTATAAAATAAATATAATGATAAAAGATGACAACGGTGCTCATGATTTGTTTCTTATGGCCTTTGCAATAAACTCTCATAAGGACAGAATACGAGATGCATTATTGTTATTGTCATATGTAGATAAATAGAAGGCCGAGACACATCACGCTGATCTACAGAACAGAAACAGCCTACTCAACGAGATGGATACGTTCTCCTCGGCTGCACCAATGATCGAGGGACGGGAAGGTAATATATCGACTGAGTGACTCCGCTTCGTCTGCCCCTGGGAAGAATCAAACTCAGGATCACCACACGCCATGCGGTACTGGGGCATCAGGGGATTGTGGGTAATGAGAGATTATCACCCCTGTTGAATTACAGCGCATCCCCCCCGCTGTACTGTTAGGAAAAATCTTACCGTCTGCATTTCCTACCATGCTAAGCATCTACAGGGAATATGATACATTTCTAATGCTTATTCACCAGTGAACTAAACAAATTGCTGATCAGTGTATATGCCATTATTACATTAGGCATGTCACACAAATACATTACATTAGATCAATCAGTGAGATAACTTGTTTTGTGTTCTGATTCATTTTTATTTTCTACTTGGATACTTGGACACATCACATCCTCTTCTGTTTTTGATGACATCACAATTGATGAGCGTCACATCTCAAGTCACATGACGTGAATTCATGTTGTTTATGCGCTATTGTTTATTTTTAAATAATTAATTCACAGAAATCGGTATTCTTTTTTAAATGGGCAACACTAGACAGTGTGACACAGTGACAGCATGTGTCTGCACAGGTGACCGTTGCCCCGGTGATGGCAATATCTTTCAGGTATGGTTCCCTCACAGCCATCAGCCGTGTCCTCAGCTCTTCTCTTGGGCCTTGGTAACTACAGCCCCAGGGTTAAACAGGAGCTAGCATTATTCAACCGTGGCAAATGAATATTATTTGCATGGGGAATTGGAATTATTTAAGTAAGAAGGACATTTAGAGGACGAGTCCTTCAGCGGGACAGCGGTGATCTTCCAAATGGATATAATTATGGCCAAAGCTCCGGTGTCTCCAGACACCGCGAATGTATACAGGTGCACACATCTTTGAGCTCCCCGTCCCCGGTGCGAGGCAGCCAGCGTGAGGTGATGGGGTTTGGGTGAAATTTCTGGTATGTTCTCTTAATTATTTAAGTCGTGGTCGCCCTCCTGCAGAAACAGAAAAAGGTAGCATGCGCTTGGTCTTGTTGGCATCAGCACCCAAGACAAGTCATTGTAACCAGGGCAGGATGGACTAAAATGGATAGACTACATGAGGCAAAAAAAAAAATTCAGACAACCACTCACCCCGCCCCCATCTCCCCGACAATCACACGCACATTTTGATACTTTGTAAACAAACCCAACAACCTTTTAACTGCCACATATTATTATGATTATCTTTAGTTCAGGTAGGTATATACATTTGACTTATATTTGCACGCACGCACATGCACACCCACACCCACACACACACACACATACGCACACACACCCATCCCAAAATAATAAAAGAAAAGAGAACAGCTCTGGTTCTCACAGCTGTTAGACTCCTCCACTCCAGAATCCATCTCCAGGAGGGCGACCACAGCCCTCTCTCCTGGCTTTCTGCTCTCCCCATCTTTACTAGTCGCCTATATATGTATATGCAGAGCATCGTTTATATATCGTTTATGTGTATATATACACAGGGCTGGATTAAATGGGTAGACTACACTAGGCAAACCATTTTTGGCTGTACGCTTCTCGGTTGCCCATTGAATTAACTTTTTGTAAGGAAACGATGCTCTGCTGCTAACACAGGGCTAAGGTCACTATGCCCCTCTGCTAACGATACCTCTGCAGAGACAGCTGCCGTCTCAATCACTGTGCAGCCAGTGATTGAGGCTGGCTATCTGTTGATTTTGATGGGCCCCAGAGGAACTTTTGCAAACCCCTCTCTGTCGTTTTCTTTCTTCCTCTTCATTTTTCTTTTTTTTTGTTTGCATTTTGCTGTTAACATAGCAAGCATAATACTGAACCGGAAAGACTTTTCGCGCACATTGCAAGGTGCTTACGTTGTGACTTTCAAAAATAATAAATTTAAATGAAGTTTTAGATTGGAGGTTTTATCCGAAAATATTTTTAAATATTTAAATGTAAAAAAAAGGTCCCTCTGTCTGGGTAGCCCTGTGGCAATTAAACACTAGTTTGCCTATGCCTAGATTAGGCCCTGATTGTACCCATTTAGTATTGTCAGCAGTCGTGCAATTTCTTTTCTTCAAAAAGCTACCCATGGGAGTGTATTGAGAAACATGCAAACAATATAAAACTAGATCGATTTTTTTATGATGTCTCATAATGTAATATATTAGAAACATTTTCAAATGTATTACTGTAAAAAAAATTGTAAGTATCAAAAATCACATATCCTAATCTAAAGTCTTAATTCTAAAGAATAGGTTCCTTAATTTTAGAATAATCTGCAAAACTGAAAAAAATATCCTTAGATAAATGTGTCATTAGTCATTTCAGTGCTAAGAACATATCTCAGAATGAAATACAACTATTTGTTCACACAGCCTATATTTAACATTTTGCAAATAGGCTACTCTCCTCCCATTGAAAATGACATATTTGCCTCTCAATAAAATCTCACCTTGAAGTGGGAAAAACTCCAGAAAAGGCTGCCCATCTTCATAACTAAAGAGCGAGGTCTTGAAATGAAATCCCGTCTTTAATTTAATCCAAATTTTCAGTCATTCCAATACAGTCCTGTGCATAATAACCAAATCTGCAGAATGATTTTTTTAAGAACAAGGAAACACAATTACCCAGTGCTCACAGGCCAGAGCTAATCAGTCTCTCTAGATGGCTCTGATAACGTGATCAGATCTTTAACATGGTCAATAACACCACGACCAATTAACATGAATTATGTCGAGGGTTGAACTGCAGTGCGAGTCCTCAGAAGAAACGGAATGGGTTTTCTTTCGTGGGCTTGGACGCAATTAAAAGTCAAATTTATATGCAGAAATCGGTGTAACAGCGAATCGTCGAAACAATGAAAAATTTGATTAAACTTGACAATTGCGCGAGATGATAGACCCATTGAAAGGTTTATAAAAACAGAGGGAAAACTTGTTATGGAAATCAGATTAACCAACAGATTTAAATTTAAATCCAGTCATTTACATATAACGGAAGGAACGTGCATTATATTGCATTACACATAATACTATTGTACATGCCATATTTCAAATTATCTTAATTTACAAATCAAAATACTGTTTGCACGCACGTGAACATTTTTTTAAATACAGATTCAGATAAACAATGTGTGCCTCAATAAAGAAATATTCTCCCCATTAAATATCTGGGCATCTGGAGAGAAAGCAGTTAAATGTATTAAACTAGAGCAATTAAGGCACTGGTTAATTGGCTGGAACAAAAGCCAGAATGCACTGCGGCCCTCAAGGAACTCCTGCCTTCCGTGTCCCAATTCCCAAGTTACCCAAGTACATAAACCCATTAAAAGTCACCCAGGGTGTTTCTCCAAGAAATCAAAATACGCGGAAAGTGTTTCGTTGAATGTATCAAGGCACATATACATCGTTTGGCCACTGACTTGATGTGTGCTTGCTTGGTATGCCTAATTAAACATTTTCCCCTGGGGTTCCGTTTTTAATTTTTATTGGCACTTCCAGCAAACATACAATCAGTTTCATGTTCCAGTTCAATATCAGTAAACTAATGATCGTTTTTATATCAACTCAAGTGCAAATTAAAGCTTTTTAACATAAGCATCATAATCAGTTTTGACTGCTAGATGCTTCTGTGATATATTCTGCCTAAAGGGTTCAATCAATTCAACACTACCATTAAGAGTCTTACTAGTATAGACGACTGAAAATATGAATTAAGTATTAAATATAAAATATAATGTATGCTGTGTAATGTGAAACTTTAAACGTTGCTAACAACCAAACCCTTGAAAACAAATGGCAAATCGCCATTCACCAACAAAAAACACAATTTATGAATTATACAGCAGTGGTTCGTTCTGCGTTTAATGTATTATTTATTGCCATTATTTGTACTATGTGGCCTTCATAGCCACTTTGGAAGTGGCTATGAAGCCTAAAAAAAATAAAAATAAACATGGTCGAAAATTTATCTGAAAGGACAACCACAATACCTAGGAAAAATAGGGACTGTCCAAGGTCCTCTAATGTAACAATTAGTTACTTTTATGAATTAAGTTAATTGTATCAATCAAGTACAATAATTGATTTTATTGATCCTTATATTTTTTTGTGGACACTTGTAAAAGAGAAGCAACAAAAATGGAAAAACTTCAAATTTAGAGAAAATGAGTCAGTGAAGTACACACAACCTAATTAATGTCCTTCTATACTCTCATTCAAATTGTCAACCAACAAGTGCTTTAAGCTGCAGGTACACGCAAATGAGGAAGGATCCCTTCCACAGAGCACAGTTTTCAGTAGTCTTACTGGGTCTCAACATGGTACCACCACTCACACTCCTCACGGTTGTTAGCCTCTCTACCCTCGCCCACTCAGAACAGAGACCATCACGCCTAGATTTATCATGAGGCAGCAAGAATGACTGAAATTGCCCTGTGAATTTTTACGAGATATGACATGGGGTCATTTTATCGGAAAAAATGGTTGTACGAATGACACAGCTTTACAGGGAATACAAATTCCCTTCCTTTCTCCATTTCTCTGTCTCTCTCTTTCTCTCTCTCATAACTTAGGGACTGTTTTGGTTGTGCTGAAGGATTACACTGGCCACAGAGGATTCAAAAGATGAAGGAGATTTCTGTATGTAGCAAGAGAGTGCAGAGCCATGGATCAGCATACCCTCATGAGGTTGTTCTCTGTTTGCTTGGTTGAATGCTGACGGAAATGCCAATTCAAAATCTCATCAAAATAGATGTGGCTAAAATGTGGCCCTTTAATGTCTCAAATTCAAATATTTGTCATGACATTCTGTCTAGGCTTGATTTTTGAGTAAAAAAAGGCATTAAAAAAAGAAAAAAAAGACCAAAAACAAGGGATATATCATATATGTGTTTTTAATGTCGATATTTAAAGTAATTATTTGGTAGAGGAGTAGTTGATTTGTTCAGACGTGGTAATTAGACCTAGAGGGTTAATTGGAGGATTAGCGCCATCGTCATTCCTCTGCAGTCGGTGTGGAGAGGCAGAAGACACTTGTGTGTTAGTGGTAAACCGCTGATATAATTGCTTTTAGATGGAGCCATACATCAACCTTGCTCACTGAGCAGACACCTGTGTGGGTCCGCATGTGGCAAAGCAATGAGTTTAAAGTGGGTTTTTTTTGTGTTTCAGATTTTTTCATGTTTTTCACCAAATTTAGTGGCCAATTATACCCTCTATTTCTTTTGATTAGCCCTCCCCCACGAACTCACCGCCACTACTAATTGTTGCTACAGGGCAAGCTAATTCCCAGAGGCCTGCGATGATCCACCTCCTCTGAGACGGAACTCGCCCACCTACTTTCTGGAGACACCCTTCGCTCTTCTCAGCAAGCTTCTGCCGGCTCACCCTCCCCCTGGGGCAGATCGCCAATTGCGGCCAATTGCCAACAGGGCCAGTCTGGCACAGTAATAAGCAGCTTGCATTCGCAAAGCGAATGCTTAGACCGCTAGGCTACCATTTTTATCCCGTCCAAAACAGGCCCTACTTACATGAAGAAAGTGACAGTTCTGTGGCACGAGGGCTGAGGGTGTGAGCTGCAATACCACAAATGTCACAAAGGCTGTACAGTATATTGTATTTTAAATATTTCAAATATATGAATTATTACCACTTCAGTGTAAGTAAGTCATGTCATGCTTATGTTTGTTGCAGAATATAAGACAACACACACTGTGAAATATAGTTTACAACACATGTGTACAATTGCATGTATAAAAGTGACAATAGCTGTTATATTCTGTTGTTTAGACTAGTACAAACGTTTTTGTGTGTGTGTGTCATTTTCCTTAACATGTTGGATTCCATATTTGATCACATCACACATTAACATATGTTATTGTTTTTCCATGAGATCATGTCGAACCAGAGGCCTGCATGGAAGCAGGTGACAAGACACAACTTCGAGTTGAGTCGAGCCTCTTTACCATTTTGCTTAATTGCCCTGGTAATGAAGAGCAGAGCCCTCCCTGACGGCCTGGCCGAACACACCTGCAGTGTCTTCCCTACTCCAGAGAGACAGAGCGTGCTGTCATGCCGCTGATCACTTCACGAAGCGGGGGAGATTAATGATTAATGAGCAAAGGTGCTCCGTTGCATGTCCACTCATTAGCCTTTGCTTTCAAAAGAGAAGTCTCTATTCAGCTATGTACTGTTTTTTTTGTTTGTTTGCATAGTTATCTCTCTACCGAAAATAGTGACGCGCACTGTATTTCCTACCCACTCTTGAAGGAAAAATGAGAGAATTTATCAAGCATCGCAGTTCAAGCACAGTGCTAACTCTTGTGCGTGTTTTCGTCTTCTGATCAAAAGGAGGTAAAGTAGGACCTGGCACATCTATTTTTTCCACAGATGCCACCACACTTCAAAGCCACGTGGTAGAAACCAATGATGTAAACAAATGTCTTTCTCTGGCTGATAAAGACATTGTCATATCAATTTGGAAGTAAACTTCACTCTGCCCAAACAAAAATGGCTCATTTTAACGCACTGTTGTAAATCAAAATAATATATAGTAAATGGCACATTCCCTGGCTTCCAGACCATTTCATAGAAAACAAACAGTCTGCATCTTTTATGAGAGCTCTAACTAATAATTATGTTTTGCTAACCTGTTCTGGTTCTGTCTTTTACCACAAAATAGCTCATGATTACAGAAGCTCTGTGAACATCTATTTGCCTATAAAACATAGTTTCGAAGTGCAAACACCTCAAGAAAAATGTAGAGACAGTGAAGACCATGGGCCAGCTTGGTGCTAATAAATTCATTTATTTAGCTACAAATTTTACATATTTATCTTTAATTTATTCTCAGGGCCCCCTTTTTATATAGGCTGTTGTCATGGATACATTTGTTAGCTGCTATTTACTCATCTCTGTTTGTGCTCTGGACCCAGTTGTTAGGGCCTTTCCATATCCTGTCCCGTTCACCCACACCCAGGTAGGCACAATGGCAGCTCCTCTTCCTCCTCTCTTCCTTTCTTCATCACTCCCCCCTTTCCCTCTTCGCACATTCCCCTCAGTTCAGCATCTACTTGACCATTTTATGGGGTGGGGGGAGCGGGTGGTCATTCTCGCCCCTTCAAGAGACCCTATTGGGGGGACTCTAGCTCCATGTCATCCTTTTTTTTATTTTTTTTAATTTTTTTTTATTTGGTTGCCAATTATACCCTCTATTTATTTCAATTCACCCTCCCCCACGAGTCCGCCGCCCGTCCTCCGGGTCGAGACACTCTTTCCGGGCCGAAAGATCCGCCTCTTCACGAGACAGAACTCTACCATGGACGCCTTTTTCCTGCTCCTTTCCTGACTCGTGCCAGCTCACCCTCCCCCGGAGGCAGACAGCCAAATTCCGACTCCAATTGGGGCTGACGACCAGGGCCGGTCTGACATGCGGGGCACACCACACCGGACCAGCCAAAGTGTGGTGCGTTAGACTGCTACGCTATCTGCCGCCCTCATGTCATACTTTTACAAGTATTTTTAACTAGTAACGTGTGCTTCTGCTGACCCACTCAACCAAACCATGTAACATACTTGTTTCTCTTAAGATGCCATTTTCAAGATAACTATTGTTCCAGAAGCTTCTTATACTTTTACATTTATACTTTTACATTCCTACAGTAGGAGCGTGTCAGTGTAAGTGCATCCTTGTGTCCTTGGTGCATTTGGGCATTTAGCCATTGTTGTGGAGGCCATCTTGAAAATCTTGTCTGGTTTGTTGCTGAAACAAGCAGGAGGCAGAAATTCAATCAAAACTAAAAGTTTAATAAACACTATAAATAAACAAACGAGAGAAACTCAGTTCATAGAACTGGAGAGTGCCAGAAGAAAACCAAATGAATGAATATAGAACAGCTGGGATCAGATATCTCAGGTAGTTATGAGATTATCCCTCTGGGGCGCCGGGGTGAGTGACAGTTCAGCTACAGGGGGCAGGTGTGGGATGTTGACTGCTGTCAGCACCCTGGACAAAGGACAGCCATTGGGAGAGAGCCAGCAGGATCAGCACCAAGGCCAGCTACCCCTAGGTGGGCCTTTTCTCCCAGGACTGACACACCTGCCTCCAATTCCCTATCAGCACAGCTAAGGCACACTCCCTCATCAACCCCAAGCCTTAGAAACCAGCATCAGTGCCAGTGAAGATGAGCTCGCCTGGGAACACTGTCACTGCCACGGCCACTGTGTGTTCTCTGCTCCCCCAACCCGATCTTTTCTTCTTGCCTTCCAGAAAGCAACAGACTTTCCCCTGACCCCATTCCACCCTAAGGCAGTCACGATTTCCCCCGACCCCAACATTGGGCCCTGGCACCAAGGTTCTCGACCCCTTCAGCCCAATAAGGCCCAAGGACTTCCTCCAGCGAGGGGAAATTATCATTTTTTTTGTTTGTGTATGCTTGAAGACATTGTAATAAAAGGCCATGGGTGCCATATTGAACCGTGCTCATTTGTCAAGTATTTCACTCTTCTCCTCCTGCTAGGAGGTACTGCTCCCTCCTACCTCCAGTCACTCGTCACATCCTACAACCCAGCCAGACCCCTCCACTCCGCCTCATTCATACATTTATATTTTAGGCATTTAGCAGACGCTCTTATCCAGAGCGACTTACACAGTTTACATTTCTTTACATACAATCTATTTATACAGCTGGGTATTTTACTGAAGCAATTCAGGTTAAGTACCTTGCTCAAGGGTACAACGGCAGAGCCCCACCTGGGAATTGAACCTGCAACCTCTGAGTTACAAGCCCAGCTCCCTAACCAGTACACTACACTGCCAGCCTCCTCTGGCAAACTGACTGTCCCATCCCTCCAGGCACCCGGCGCCCACTCCTCACGGTCTCGCCTCTTCTCTGTCCTGACCCCTTGGTGGTGGAATGATCTTCCCCACTCGGTCAGGACTGCGGAATCACTGGCCATCTTCCGCAAGAGACTCAAAACCCACCTCTTCAAACTCCACTACCACCGACTCTATACATTTTTACCCATTGTCATCACCACTGCTTTCATGGGTAATACTGCATTTTGTAATATTAATCTATGTTGTTGACTCTCAAAAACAAACGTAAAAAAACTTTTCCTTCCGTGTTACAGGTACGGTATACCTGCCATTGATTATGTGTGTGTGTGTATGTGTGTGTGCGTGTGTGTTTGTGTGTGTGTATGCGTGTGTGTGCACAGACATGTCCCGCTGTGAGTTTATCCATTGCATCCCAATGCCCCACTCACAAGCCACACGCCGTCATTAGTCTCAATTATTCACATCTCCATCTGCAATGTGCTCTGCTCTGCTCATATCAAATTGAATTAAACATTTCTGAGAAGGACCAAGGTTTGTGGATGCCGACAAGCCAAACACCCGATGAAACTTTCCCGGACCAGGATTGAGTGAGAATGATCAAAGCTTGATTGAAGGCAAAAACTCTTGGGGTTTAACCATGGTAATGTTTCTGAAATCATTATGATTAATGGGAAGACTTACCTGAGTTCACATAATTTCTTTGTTTGCTAGTTGTCCTTGCAGCCATGTTTGAAACGGCTTAATTGATTGCCATTGGTGCACTAAGGGCAGGTCCACTATTGGCTGGAAAAGGTGAAGGGCTGTGCCAGTATTACAAAAGAACTGTACCAGATTGCATGAGATGGGGGTAATGGTTACAGTCTTACTGTGTGTGCCAGCGACCATGAAATGGATTGGTAGGTGAGTAATAACAGGTCAGTACTGGTGATACCACAGTCCTTAGCCAATGAACGGACCTAACTTTAATCTAACACTGAAAAAAAATCACAAAAAAGCACAAATGAAGGACTTGGTGTTCAGGAAAATGGTTCAGCATTTCTTGCTTCAATAAACCCCAGCTGGTCATGGTTCCAAATGTTCCTTTACACAGAATATTCCAGAATATGTCACAGGCAAATCAGTGAGGGTTTACGCTTTGGGCAGTAAAGGTTTTACGTCTTCACCTCAGTATCATAAATGCCGTTACACTGTATACACGTCTAATAAATTAAGTCTGTATTTTGCAAGCTCAGTTCTCAGACTGCTTTGCCCTCCGTCAAGATTACGCATGCCGAGGTCCCCAGCATGAATCTGAGCAAGTGATGAAGTGCAAATAACAAAATGAATAGCAGGACTCCCAGCAAATATAATTTAATTTAGCCTCACGTCACATCGTGTCGCATGCTTGAATTATTTGTTGCAGTACAATGAATACATTCATAAGGATATTTATGCAAACATATATACATGCACACCCCTCAGATCACATTTTTTGTTAACCTCTTTCTGGAAGCTCCTTTGGAAATAGAACAAGCATTAAGCATGCACAGTGGTTGTTTTATTTATTCATCGGTTTGCTCATTTTTGTTGTTTTGTGTTGTTCATACATTTTATATTGTTGTTTTATAGTGTTCATACATCATACATTGTTTTATATTGTTCATAATGAGAAATGAGAAATAGAATCATTCTAATGAGAAATAGAAGCACAGAATTATTTGTGTGCATCTTCTGCTTCTCCTTCTTCATCATCAAAAATACATATAAAAATGACAAAAACACACATATGCATTATATTAAAATCGTCACCTCTGATGTTTGCTAAAAATCTAAAAGATGTGATACCTCAAACAAAAACGTTTTCAACATAAAAAAGGCAAATTACTCACAAAGAGTATACTAGCTGTACTCTAAAAAATACAATTCCTAAATTCACTCTGCATACCAAATTATTGGTATCAAAATTATGCTAAGTTACAACTAAACTTTCATCAATATAGTTTACAGAAACTAAACGACCACGGTTCCAAATCAGTGCTTCCTATATTTCCAACATTCATTCAAGTAACTTGTGGCCCTGTGTACACTATGCAACTGAATGCTGTACACCTGAGCCGAGGATGCTGAGCTGTTCTTCCCAAATGTTATTTTTCTGAAGAGTCCAATAAATTCTGTTTTTGAAGGACAAAAAAAACTCAAATTGAGCAAACGCCCAAGCCAGGTGGCAAAGGAGACATAAGTCTCGGTTAGAGCCCCAATCCCCAATGCGGTTTCTCCCATCAGCGATAGCCAACAGCACAAGTCGCAAGATGAATACCGTGCTTATTCTTCCCTTGTAGTAACATTATGTCTGGGCCTTAATGAGTGTTGGGGAAACATACGGCAGGTTGCTCTCCCATCTGTCAGCATGGTGCTGTGGTCTATCTGTATCGCTCCAGCGCTGAAACTAGTTGCATCTGAGACCCTCTTGCGGTCGACAGGCCCGACAACACCCTGAGAGGGAAGTAGGCCCACAGCCAGACTGCGTGCGACTTACCTCTCTTTGGTCATTAGCACCGTGTCTGGGAATTGCACAGGATATAGAGGAGTTGTTAAGGTTCCTGCAACAACTGTAAACATCGCAATTCCCTTTCAGCAAGTTGAGTCCAAGTAAAATAGCTGGTTGTTAATGAATGGTTCAACAATAAGGATTGCCCGATTGTCCGGGCAAGTAAAACACCATGTCGGGCTAGCAAATCTAGCAACTCACTTGCCCGATCGGACAAGTGGTAAAAGCAAAAATGGCAAAAATAAATAAAATGTTTCAATAATTTTTTTCAACCATCGTTGTATCATAAACTCTTTTATGTTCTCGTTCACTGGCACACAGCATAGCCCCCTCCCCTTGCACGCGTTGGAGAATATTGGCATGCGCCAATTGGCCAATCAAGAATTGAGTAGGCTATTAATGTGACGCGTGGCTGTCAGGCTTGTCATTCGCGAGAAAATGGCGTCGGGAAAAGACAAAATTTATGAGCTGAAGCGCAAGCGAGCATTTCAATGATCCTGGAAACAGGAGTTTAGTTGGGTGGCGTTAGAGGATGGGGGCGAAACTCCAACTATGTATTGCACAGTTTGCCGCAAGTTTGAGAGCAAGGCGGATAAAACGGGTCGTTTTTCAAAGGCATGTCAAGTTTCCGAAAAACATCGCTGGAGTGCCATGACAAGAGCCGACTGCATCTCGCTTCCATGGCAGCCTCCTCCGGGGCCTTGCCGGTGCTTGTACGAAACATGAACACTAAGGCAAGTCAGGTAATCACAAAACTGATTACCACAGCGTATCATGTTTCAAAAAACACGCAGCCGTTCACTGCGTACTCCAGTGTGATTGATCTTCAACAGAAGAACGGGATTGACCTGGGTACACAGTACCACACCGACATGGCTTGTGGAAGGCAAGTATCTATCTAGTGTAACACTATTTGTCATTCTGTCAGTCAAACCTTGCACTCACAGTTCATTTTCTATGGGTTTAGCATTTTGTGTTTTCCAGAAAAATATTTGTTAATGATTAAACTGTTATTTTACAAATGGTGTTATGAATAGCTTATCATTCGACCACATCACAACCATGAAAAGGTAATGGGCAATTAACAACACCATAACATGGTACTCACATAAATTATTAAAACACAGAAAAAGTTGATTTTGTACGAAGTGTGTGTGTGGGGGGGAGGGGGTGGAGGAGGGGGAGGGGGTGGAGGAGGGGGCTTAGGCCTAGTCAACTTCTGTACTATTCTATAAATATTGGATGGCTATGATTTTAAAACTATGGTGGCTGAATGAATTTTGATTAAATGTTGTGAGTGACAGACAGGGAGTTCTACTGTATTAGGATTTATGAAAGCTATCCATTTGTCTCTCCATGTTCATATTTGACGACCTTTGGAAACCATTCTTGGAGGACCTAAAGGCTGCCAAGTTTCTCAGTGTCCTGGCAGACTCCGCCACTGATGTGAGCGTCTGTGACCTTGAGGGAGTTTATGTCAGGATGCTGAAAGGTGGGGAGCCAAAGAATGTATTCTTGGCAGTAGAAGAACTCCACCATGCCACTGCTGTCGGACACTGTGTAGCTCTTAATGCTGGTAAGTTAAGTTTGAAACTCATTTGAAGAAACATTTGTTGATGAAATTTTGTTATGTTTCATAAATAGATGTTTGATGGTAGTAAAAAAAATGGACATAATTAACTTGTCACTCTGTAAACAGTATTTCAGAAAGTTGGCCTCCCAGATTGGAAGCAGAAGTTAGTCGGCTTCGGAACCAATGGAGCCCCAGTGATGGTCGGGAGGCGTGGGGGGGTCTCTACTCTACTCCGGGAAGAAGTCCCCCACCTCATTAACATCCAGTGCTTTGCCCATGGACTAGAACTGGAAAATGAAGAAAGTAAGTGTCACTGCATGAATTCATTTGAAATGAATGTATATTTAACCCAGTAATGTTTTATTGCCTATACTAATTTGTCCTTCTCTTCATACAGGTGACTGAGCTCCTCAAAAGCCTCTACAAACAGTATCATTATTTGCCCAAAGCCTGGAGAGAGCTCAAAGCGCTAAGTGGGGTCCTCCAGCAGAAGATCTGGAAGCTGACCAATCTGGGGGAACAAGGTGGCTCCCGCATGTGGAGAGAGCTCTTCAGACCCTCATGAAGGACTACGCTGTGGTGTTGGCACATATGGAGAACACCATTGAAACAAGCATGCACTCAACAGCTGGAGAGAGCCTTGAAGGCTTTCTTCAGGACTCCGCAGAGGGCCAGTTCCATGCAGTGCAGCTCCAGAGCTTTAGCCAGGAGAGCAGGGATAGATTCGACAGGTAGCAAATGAAAAAGGGAAAATAAGAACATTTGTTGATATAGTTCAATTAGTTGTTCATAAAAGGGCTCACTCAATCATGTTCACTGTGTGAAATGTTTTAATTGCACATTGTCCCTGCCTTTAAAACAAACTATTTAAAATTACATTTTATGTTGATAGATTGAGGAGCTGTTTCAATGACCTGGAGAATGACAAGATTCTCCAGGCGGCTGTGAGGTTGGTGGACCCGAGGGAGTGGCCCACAGAGCAGGCAGACCTGGACAGTTATGGAGCAGACCATCTCCGTGTCATTACAGACCACTTTGCTGACATACTGGATTGGGTGGGCTGTGACAGGGGTCAGGCAAGGCACAAGGAGTGGCCAAGCGCAAAAGTGGTGATCAAAGCACTGCCCCAGGTCCAACAAGCAAGGTATGGGCAGACTTTTTAACAGACCCTGAAAGGCTGCCGATGGTGGTTGAGCTGGTCCTCGTGCTCCCACTATCCATCGCTGCCTGCTGGCTTCAGTGCCATGAAGTGCATTAAAACGGATTGGCGGAGCAACCTTTCAGTTGAAATGCTGTGGAAACTGCTACACATTAGCATTGAGGGGCCAGCAGTTGCCAATTTCGATGCTGAGCATGTTGTACAAAGATAGCTGTCAGCAGGGCAGAGTATGGTTGGGTTGGGTGTAATTAAGATTTGTAATAAAGATTAAACATGACAATTAAGGGGCCTCCCGTGTGGTCCAGTAGTTACAACGTCCGACGCATTTAGCATTTAGCAGACGCTCTTATCCAGATCGACTTACAAGATGTGCATTAATACATGGTAGGAACAATCATAGTTAGCGCACGAGATCAGTGCAGTAATACAGCAATAGACATTGCAGGCATCTGCGTACCATACCTGTAACACTGGGAAGGAAAAGGTTCGTGTAAATTATTATTATTATTATTCTTTTTTTTGTATAGTGTTGAACAAGTAAACAGTGGTGAAGACAATTTAGCTAGATGGACAGAGTTCAGTGGTAGTGGAGTCTGAAGAGGTGGGTTTTGAGTCTTTTGCGAAAGATCGCAAGTGATTTTGCGGTCCTGACCAATTGCGGAAGGTCGTTCCACCAGCGAGGGATCAGGACAGAGAAGAGGCGAGACCGCGAGGAGCGGCTGCCAGGCGCCCGGAGGGAAGGGACAGTCAGTTTACCAGAGGAGGCGGAGCGGAGAGGTCTGGGAGGGGTAGCGTTCTGGACTAGTTGCAGTGGCTTGATGGCATAGGCCGGAAGGCCTGCCAGCAAGGAATTGCAGTAGTCCAAACGTGAGATCACCAGGGCCTGGACTAGGAGTTGAGTGGCTTCCGAACGGTCGGATCCTCCGGATGTTGTGGAGGGAGAATCGGCAGGTCCGAGTGATCGCTGCAATATGGCTCGAGAAGCACAGCTGGTTGTCCAGGGTTACCCCAAGACTCCTGGCAGACTGGGACGGAGACACTATGGAGCCTTCCACGGTGATTGACGCATCAATCATCGGGGAGCCCTTCGATGGGAGGAAGAGCAGCTCCGTCTTCCCCAGGTTCAGCTTCAGGTGGTGGGTGGACATCCATGCGGAGATGTCAGCCAGGCATGCAGAGATCCGTGCTGGGACCTGGGTATCAGATGGAGAGAAGGAGAGAAAGAGTTGAGTGTCATCGGCATAACAGTGATAGGAAAAACCATGAGCAGAAATAACAGAGCCAAGTGACTTGGTGTACAGAGAAAATAGGACGGGGCCTAGCACCGAGCCCTGCGGGACTCCGGTAGAGAGGGTGTGGGGAGAGGAGAGAGATCCTCTCCAGGCCACCTGGTAGGACCGGTCAGCCAGGTAGGACTCGAACCATGTCAACGCAGATCCAGAGATTCCCATCTCGATGAGAGATGAGAGCAGGATCCGGTGGTCCACGGTGTCGAATGCTGCCGACAGGTCAAGGAGGAGGAGAACGGAGTTAAGGGATTGGGACTTAGCCCCATGAAGAGCCTCAGTGACCGCAAGGAGAGCAGTCTCTGTAGAGTGGCCTGCTCTGAACCCAGATTGGTTGGGATCAAGCAGGTCATTCTGTAAGAGATGAGCAGACAGTTGGTTATAGACAGCCCGCTCTAACGTTTTGGAAAGGAATGGGAGGAGAGAGACAGGTCGGTAGTTTGATTCCCTGTCTCGCCAGAGTCGGCTCTGGCCGGGAGTGCCACGAGGGGCGGCAATTGGCTGTCCGCCCCAGGGAGGGGGGAGGGAAGCCAACATGACGTTTGCTGCACATAAGAGTGGCCCAGTAGTACCGGGTTACGGTCGACGGCTTGGTGAGTGCCGTCTCAGAGGAGACGTTACTTCGCCTTCATCACTACCAGTCGCAGGACTACAGCGAACTCACATTACTTATTTGATTTTATACAGACATGCACCAGTTAGCCGACGTGTCATGTCCTGTCATAGGGTTAGTTTAATTGAATTTGCATTTAATTTACTCTTCGTCCTTGAACTCTGAATTGTTCTTCACTGCCATATACACTCAGTGCCCATTTTATTAGGTACACCTGTACACCTGCTCGTTAAGGCAATTATCTAATTGGCCAATCATGTGGCAGCAACTCAATGCATAAAAGCATGCAGACATGGTCAAGAGGTTCAGTTGTTGTTCAGACCAAAAAAAAGAATGGTGAAGAAATGTGATCTAAGTGACTTTGATTGTGGAATGATTGTTGGTGCCACACGGAGTAGTGTGAGTATCTCAGAAACTGCTGATCTCATGGGATTTTCAGAGTTTACAGAGACTGGTGTGAAAAACAAAAAACACCTAATGAACGGCAGTTCTGTGGGCGAAAACGCCTTGTTAATGAGAGAGGTCAGAGGAGAATGGCCAGACTTGTTCAAGCTGACAGGAAGACGACAGTAACTCAAATAACCTTGCGTTACAACAGTGGTATGCAGAAGAGCATCTCTGAATGCACAACACGTTGAACCTTGAATTGGATGGGCTACAGCAGCAGAAGACCACACTGGGTTCCACTCCTGTCAGCTAAGAACAGGAAAGCGAGGCTACAGTGGCTCACCAAAACTGGACAGTTTGTAAAAACGTCGCCTAGTCTGACAAATCTGACAAATCTCAATTTCTGCTGCAACATGGTAGGGTCAGAATTTGGCAAAAACAACATGAATCTATGCATCCATCCTGCCTTATGTCAACGGTTCAGACTGCTGCTGGTGCTGTAATGGTGTGGGGAATGTTTTCTTGACACACATTAGGCCCCTTAATACCAATTGAGCATCGTTTAAATGCCACAGCCTACCTGTGTCTTGTTGCTGACCAAGTGCATCCCTTCATGGCTACAGTCTACCCATATTCTAATGGCTACTTCCAGCAGGATAATGCACTATGTCACAAAGCACACGTCATCTCAAGCTGGTTCCACGAACATGACAATGAGTTCAGTGTACTCCAATGGCCTCCACAGTCACCAGATATCAGAGCACCAGAGCACCTTTGGGATGTGGTGGAACGGGAGATTCGCAACATGAATGTGCAGCCAACAAATCTGCAGCAAATGCGTGATGCTATCATGTCAACATGGACAAGAATCTCTGAGGAATGTTTCCAGCACCTTGTTGAATCCATGCCACGATGAATTCAGGCTGTTCTGGGGGCAAAGGGGGGTCCTACCTAGTACTAGAGAGGTGTACCTAATAAAGTGGCCACTGAGTGTATATAACACATACAGGTAACTGACAAAATAAAGGAAACACCAACAAAGTTTTAATAGGGCATTGGGTCACCACAAGCTGCCAATGTGCCTTGGCATAGATGTTACAAGTTTCTGGAACTCTATTGGAGGGACGGAACACCATTCTTCCACAATCATTTCTATCATTTGGTGTTTTGTTGACGGTGGTAGAAAACGCAGATTCAGGCACCGCTCCATAATCTACCACAAGTGTTCAATTGGGTTGGGATGTGGTGACTGAGACGGTTACATAATTTTCAGACCACTCATGCCCTGTGGAGTGGGGCATTGTCATTCTAGAAGAGATCACTCCGATCAGGATATAAATGCTTCACCATAGGATGAAGGTGATCACTAAGAATGGCTTTGTATTTATTGGCATTTACCTTACCCTCTTAAGGGGTTGAGTGGACCTAAACCATGCCAGGAAAATGCACCCCACACCATAACAGAGCTGCCACAACCCTTCATTTACTCAAGTGTTTATTTTAGTTTGGCAGTTACCTGTATATCCTTATTGAAAATTCTTTAAAATTTTGGATTAAAAAAACAACCTGAATCAATTTCAAGTTATGCTTTTAAATCAAATGGTAAGTAAAGCATTTACTTCACGAAAACCAAATAAACACGGACTGTGTGTACAGATTCTGTATCGAGTTTAGTGCAAATACTGACATCTTTGACATTAACCCACGTAGGTGAAATATCTTCACTAGTTGGACAATTGTGTTTGTTGTACAGTCTTTGAGCCAATATGAAAACGGGGGAATGTAAAGCACATTTTACTGCATGCTACAAGTAATGGCAATTAAACCAGCACAATGTCCAAGGTGGAGGCAAACCCTTTCACGGCGTCGCCTTGAAAGCCTCGCTAGTGAGACGCAAGATGGGAGTTTTCGCCAAACCTGGAAACGCACAGCAGGGATTAAAACGTTACAGCTTTACAGCGGTCTCCACAGCAAACGCAGATTCCAGAGGCCGCTCTGAAACGTTCAGCCACCAGATAGGACACTGTCACACGCCACGTGACAAACCCTGGATGGAAACAGAGCAGACTGGAGACACGGAGTGGAGTTTGTCAGTCTACAGACCGGATTTTATTTATTTTGTCCCGTCTCTCCCCCCCAGATGTGGGAGTAGCAGGTTAACATATAACAAACACAAACACAAACACAATCTTCACCCTACTCGCCACGAAGCTTTCGGGTAAAAACAATGAACTAAAATAACAAGCTAAAATAATCATAACTTACGAGACACCGCGCCTCTTCCTCCAGAATTCCCCTGGAACCTCCCCAGGCACACACATATCCAGTGACCTTTCAAGTGCTTCCCCCCCATGCATACTGAAACACTCAAACTTTGCAGTTTGAATTCTCTTTCCCATTCATACAGAGACACTTGCCACTCCCCACAGTGAGAGTTTTGAAACACTCTCCACTGCCGAGTGCGAGCCCTCTTTCAATCACACAAATAAAGCCAAGGGCGAGAGGTGCCCTCTTTCAGGGCGCCCTCTCGCTCTCTATCACGATCACACCGAGGGAGAGAGGCGGACACTTAGTGCGTCCCCTCTCCCTCTTTCCCACACACACAAGAAGCACTCTACTCAGTCACTTTCAACAAACGCACACAAAACTCCACAAACATCCAACAATACAACAATACAACAATATGCATACACTCACAACAATGACAACAAATACATTGTCATGTATACACCCGCAAGACAAAGACAAAACTGATTCCCCACTCGCCCCACCTGCTCTTAAATAGGCTCACTTTCTGCCTGGCCCAGGTGGGACTCGTGAGGCAATCACCCATCCATCAATCACTCACTCACATTCTCACACAGACACCCAATCTGCCAATTGACTTCCATATCAATTGACTGATTGACACCAATTAAATAATTAAATAATAATTAAACCAATTATGAGCACCTGTGAGAGTACCAAACCTGCCCCCGGAAAGTCTACCTGCTCCAAAGGCCTCCACAACATGTAAAGACACAGGCAACCATGCCACTCCCACATGGCCGAGACCGACGTCCTCCACAGACACCTTGAGCACGATGCTTAACCTGAATTTCCTCAATACATTTCCAGTGCCTAATAAATCCACAAAGAGCATACATGCTATGCAAATCAATCAAATCACCCTATAATCATCATATAATTGTACAGTAATCTACCCCCGACCCCCAGAGAATAGCCCATGGTGCTTTTTAATAGTGAGTCTGAAAAATCTGCACGAAACACATTATTTTTGCAGAATCTTTGAAACTCTTGTAAAGCTAGATTGATCAATCAAGGGGATAGAAATGGCTATGACAGATAATGTTTCTACAGTGGGACCACAGGCAGTGTGCGTAGTTAAATGTAAAATACAGCAGGTCAATTTACCAAATTAACTGAAGTAAACCCTAAGTAAAACCTTTATGAAAAAGTAAGTAATCCTCTGGCCATAACTGTGGGAATGTACGTCCCTCACTCGCCATCTATAGGACGCCCAGACCAACACGGAGACGACCTCGGGAAAGGACGTATGTGTGCGTGGTGCTCAGATCTGAGACACCTGCACAACAGATGTATCTCTACTCCACTCTGACCCCCTCGGGATTATATGACATGAGATGACAACGAGCGAGGAGTGTTGCCTCTAACCTTTAATCTCTGCCCCCTCGACAGTAGGTGGCAGCAAAAATCCCTCACAGATACATTTGAATAAACGTAATTTTAATCATCTAACACAAATTACTCTCCTTTTTTTGTTTTTGTTTTTCCATCAAATGTGCAGTTGGAAATACGAGGACGCCAGCTTTGGTGAGGGGACAAGTGATAGGTTAATACTGTTATATGGTCATATGACGACGTCTTTAAAATAAAATGACGAATAGGTATGTACGTGTCTGTTTAAATATCCTGTATCTGCGCCTCGGGTGGGAACAATATTTTCCGTGAGAGAGCACCCTCCGAGGGAAGTGACGGGGAAGATTTGTTTGACATCAACGACTGACTCACGAAAATTAGTTTTTGCCACATACAAATAGTAAAAAAGCAATATCTGACACCGGACAGAAGGATATGAAACAGTATGAATGTACGTGTAGATGAAACCGATTTTTATATATTTCTTTATTTTAAGAGCGCTCCGTCACTTTTTCAGACCCAAGTGGCTTACTGTTGCTGCCAGTTGTAGCAGAAGACAGCGCACTATGGCCTCAAGAAAAGAGCAATTGGACAGAAAAGGTGCACAGTGACGTGAATGGGTGAAATTAGATTGTATTCATCATGTCAATTATACTTCTTCGATATCACGTTTACTGACCAAAATAAGGGCATATGAAAGGCACTATTCGGAGGAAGGCTATTTCTCGAAGTGGGTGTCTGGAGTGGACATGGCCATATTGTTTTCACTGCATTTCTGCAAACATCTTCCCATATGCGCTCAGGAATTGACACGAATGTCAAAATAAATATTCTTATTTTTTAACTTTATTAAAATGCGTTGCCTTCGTCTCAGATCTGCATCATATCCCCGACTATCTGAGTAGGCAACATCATCCCTTTTTCGGTTTAATTGTATCTATCAAGATGCTTTAGCTTAGGCTATCGAATGTTCGCACCGAGTTGTGGAATGCACAACACTAAATCTCTGCTTCGTCATTAATTTAATTCGAATCAGTAGCCGACTGTAGCTATTACTCCAAACCTAATTACAACAAGTTGTTTAAAACAAGCTTGAGAAATTATTATGCTGGACGTGTTTAGCTCTGTCGCTGCTAATTTAGATAACCTAAACTACGCATCATCTCCGACGCGCTCCAAAGAGGATAAGGGGTGGTGGGCGTGCGAGCGACTGCTCAACACAAGCTCTACAATTGGTATTTGCTGCGAAGGCAAACTTCCGTCCAATCAGAGGAGCAACGAAAACTTGGGAGTTCCGAGGAGTCGTTCGTTCGTGTATTTTCGATGGTTGGTCTGGGGGAAAAAACTCCGTAGGGAACCTTTTGTTTTTATGCTAATAATTCCTTTTTTCATGCGGCGATGCCTTTGTTCATACGCAGGTTTATATAGGAATGATGCTCAACCGGGTCTACCCCAGTTTGAGAAGCGCGATCTTTTTGCAGACACCCGAGGAGACTTAAAGTGGAGTGCCATGAGTTGTCTGGATGTTGTGTATCATCACAGTTATGGTGCCCGTCGTTATCTGCCGGCGACATCAGCTGCGGCAGCAGCGGTAGCGTACAAAGCAGCGTATTTCCACCATCAGCAGCAACAGCAACAGCAACAGCAACAGCAACAGCAGGTGGGTACCTCCCTTCCCACTGAAGTTAATAAACTGCATTAAAATACAATACATCATTTAAAAGCATTTTGCCAAACGAGGGAGTGTTTGTTCCTTCTTATTTTGTGATATCTGCTGTAGACTAGTTCAACAGGTGATTGATTCTGTAGCTTCGGTTAAGAGTTATCCTAGTTTATCCAGTTAAAAGTTACCAAATAACTTTTTTGTCTTGAGTGTTATGATGAAGCTGAATGTAGGCTAGGTGTTGATGAAATAGCTAACACAGTCCGAAAGGCTATTATTGTATAATTATTTTATTCTATATTAATGTGTGCGTAATGTTTTGGCCGGATTTGCGCTTGTACGAATACTTAAGTGAGAAAATAAATATCAGATGGCAGCCACGTTGTCTGCATTGAATATAATTTATATAGCCTATATAATTGTGTTATGTGTTGCTGAAGGCAGGCGTATTAAGGAAGAGATGGAATAATCGTTAGATATGCAAAGTATGTTTTTTTAACATCCATATCCAGGATAATAGATTTGGCATTAACTAAAAATTCGCGGTCATTCCTCAATACGGCTTTACAGTACTGGCAGAAGCCAAAGCTAACTGCGGTTCACTGCAAAAACAGCTTCTGTGGAGATGTGGAAGGATGGGTGATGTATATATTAGGAACCATCGATTTCATGCAGTCCTTGCATTCAGGTCCACATATGATACTTGACATTCCATTGTCGGACACAAGGCCAATGAGCACATATATATATGACTGAGAAATGTTTGATAAGGTCATTTGAGTAAGGCCTTAGGTTGTTTTTTGTCACTCTACTTGTATTGTCTGTATAGGGGGAGTGACTGGCTGTTCTAAAGAGGGTACTGGAATAGCAGCAACTGCTTTGGGTCGTCGCCCCCTAGAAACAGGTGTAAAAGAGGCATCGCTATGATAGTGGGCCCAGGGTTAGGATATATCCCCGGAGGAAACAGGTGCAGGTGGGGAAGGGGTGTCTCACAGCTGAGTCTGTACCACTAGTGTCCAGTTGATGCCCAGTCCCTTGTCTCTGCTCACACCGGGTCTGACCCATGCACGCTCGTACTCTCTCTCTCTCTGTGCAGAAGACACTGTGCTCCCCCCACAGCAGGATGCAGGACCCGGCGGACACGTGTGCGCAGGGGAAACAGGAAGAGGAGGAGAGGAGGAGAGGCAGGGAGAGGCCCCCCGCGAAGGGGACGCATCCTGCCGAGGCGGAGTACTTGAGCTCCAGGTGCGTCCTCTTCACCTACTTCCAGGGGGACATCGGGGATGTGGTGGATGAGCACTTCTCCCGTGCCCTCAGCCAGCCCAGTGCTTTCTCCAGCGACGCCAAGGCCACCTGGAGCCCCCCTGGAGGCCTGTGCAGAGGTGAGGAACATCACGTCCAGCAGATTCTGCCTTTATGCTACCCGACATTGTACGGGAGTAGTGTTCAGACTCAGACTCGGCGATCACTGTCCAGACGATCCCTCATTCACTCATAATTCCCAGTTTGTCAGCCAAGATTTACTGATGTGCGTTTATCATTGTTGTATAATATAATAATAATATTATACAGTCGTATAATTCTGAAGTAGGATCTGTGAATGGGATCCTGGAGTTTATTTGACCATTGAGACACGTAGAGGCATATTCTTTTCCCCATCTCCATAGTTTAGTTAGTTTTTTTCAATGTGAGAAATTGACTTATGAAAGGGGCGTCTTTCGGGTGGCACAGCACAGCTAAAGCGCTAGTCCTTAGAGCGGAGGTGTGCCCCGCTGTCTGTCACGGCATCAACCAGGGAGGGTGGGTTTCAGTCAGGAGGTCTTCCCCTGTATCAATGTACAAGAGTGACTCCTCTGGCTGATCAGGCACCTGCAGCTGTGCATGAAAGACAGTTCTCCAATGAAACAACGGAGGACATGCACATTAAACTGCGCTCTCCTGCATAGACAGAAGATGTGGCAGCGATGGGACGGGCCTACAAATACAACCGGGCCTACAAAATTGTTGGAAAAAAGTATTGAGAAAGGGGGATAAAAGAAATTGAATATGAACCAGTGATTCAGTCCACTGTACCGTAAGCACTGACAGTTCCATGTGTGAGAGTTGCCTCTACTCCTCGACACTGCAGTGACAGGTGACCGTGTGTTGTGTGGCATTTGTGTTCACCTCGGCGTCTTTCTCTGTCTCTCTGACTCAGATGGAAGTGCTCTAGCGTCAGGACAGTGTGGCGGTTTCCCATCATCCCTCTGGGGCGGCGGATACCCCTCGCAGAGCAACCCTTGCCTCCCCTCCACGCTTGACTTCTCCCCCAGCGCTGCTGCGTTTCACGCCCCGGAGCCTGCCGCATGGGTGGGACCCGCACTCCACCAGCCGGGCCTGCCCCCTCTGCCCGCTGTTTCAGACTCCTGGCACTACTCCCTGGGGTCGCAGAGCAGAGTGGGCTACCCCCACGTCCACGATATGTACCCACACGTGCACCCACGCCACGCCCACATGCACAGCCACGCCCATCACGTGCTTCACCACACCCACGGCCCCACGCTAGACCCTCGCTTCGGCCCGTTGCTGCTCCCCAGCGCACAACCGCCCTGCAGCCCCGTCCCCCAGTGCGAGCCTGAGAGTGGCGGCGCCCCCGTGCACGGCTGGCCCGCTTCGTTCCACGGATCGGTGGACATCTATGACTCGGGTGAGTTTTTGGTCAGAACCGTGATGCACTACCTCACATGCCTCATATCGTACACCAATGTTATACTGATCGTCCTATCATTTAGATTCACGCCGAAGAGGAAAACAACATCAAACACGCTTATGGGCACATGTAACCCATGTCATTTGATGTATCTAGAAAAGTACATATGGAGCCATCGGTAAAGAAATTCAAGTCGCTACCTGGCATTGGCCCAGCTCATGTGTTAATGCCACATCCTCTTTCACCCCCCAGCCCTGGATCAGGAGAAAGGGAAGGCAACTATCTGGTTCTGAGCAGAAAAGGGGGGTGGTGGTCGCTGCCTCTTTATCAACATGTTCCTTGCGCGGAGAAGACCCACAATCCACTGTGTGGAGTTCGCTCTGGGGAAAAAAGGCTGAACATTTCTTGGGAATTCACTCAGGAAGGGGATAACTCTCCCGGGGACTGGCAGCATGATGTCTTTGGACGACAGCAATGTTTCACTAAAGCAAACAGGACCGTCTGGGCTTCAGTGGCCCCGCCTGTGCCCTTGAGCTGCACGTTTAATGAAATTCAGGAAGAGCAGCCTCCATCTTGCGAGAGAGCTCTCGCAAGAAAAACGCCAGTCTGAAGGATACAGCTTACCATTTGACAGAATTGCAGTTGTATATTTATAATGTGTATTTAAAGTGTTTACGTTTGTGTCCCCGAAGGTCCATTTTGAACGAATGTGAGTCTTTCATACGCCTCAATAGTTCTGTTTAAAGAACTGCTCAAGCGTGTATGTCACAACGTGGTTTCAGTGGGTTTTTTTGTTTCGCATGCAAATAAAGCTTTTTGTTGGTTGTATATATCTTGTGCAGTGGTTTCAAGTGATAGTTTATATTTTCGTGGCCCATTTGTTCCTGGGCTTCAGCGAACTAAGAAAGCTTTCGTTTATGCAATGTTTATTTCAATGTTATGGGAGGAAGCGGCGGTGCAATTACGGACGCAATGTATAAACTGCTAAGTTGTATTGGTAAATAATCAATATTTCATTTGATTATTTGCCAATAAATGTTATTAAACATGCAGATTTTATTCAAATCAGTTCAATGTAAGTTATGCATTTCTTTCTCAAAAGGAGCCTTGAGCCTTGTGTCCAATGACTTGTATTCCTTCCTCTAAATAACATAAAATGTAACCAACATGCTTGGAACTATTCAATGAGGTTTTATATAGTCATGCTGAGCTTTGATTTAGCATGCAACTTTGTTCAGAGGATCCACTCCGTTCAATTTAGTTTCCAAAAGTTCAAACGCAGCCTTTAAAGACGACAGATTTCTGTGAAAGTTATTTTCCCACCTCCTTAGCAAAAGTGAAAATGAAATATGGCACAGGTATTAAATTCCATGCACTAAAATGTGATCAATCGTATTCAGCGCTCAGGGATATTTCTGGATATCAAGTACGCGGCGCATGTCAAAGTGTGTCACGTTTAAAGAGGTAGTAAGGATTTACGATGCTGAACAATCAAGAAAGCTTCCCTTGGAACCAGTTCCAGTTAATATTCCCTTAAATGTTTTTTTAAATGGCGTGAGCTCATGTGTGGCGCACGTAAACAATTAAAATAGTTCTTGAACGAGTGCAGATTCCTGAAATACCGTAATATCTTTCACTTGAATATTTAAAATTGGGAAATATGGCCTTAAAAGGAAAGCATGTCCTGACTACACAGAAAATGAGCCAATGAGAAAGGCGATAAACACATGACAGCATGACAAGCAGGCAGCACAAATATCAATTACAGCCGTGTCTTAGTGTAGTCGCCGATATAAACCAGAGGAATGCAGGGCCTTGCTTTTCGAGCTGAATGTCCACCCGAATCCGCCTTACAGTCTGAAGAGTGCAGGAAGTGCCTTGCTACTATGTCTGGTGTGAAATTATTCAACATTGTTAATATAAAAAAAAAACAGCCATTGATATTGTGATGCTGACCTGGTGTCAGGAGCTGCCATTTCCACCCACAGCTGTGCGCCCAGTGCTACGGGTGTTAGAAAGCTCCCAGTGACTGCCAGGCCTGCAGATGAGGTGCGCTCAGGAACAAACTGCTCACCACCCGACGAGTTCAGCAAGGGTGCCGTCACAGCCCGCTTGCAGGCAGTGAATCCGCTCCATCGTATTTTTTTTTACATTGTGGGATTTCAACGGATGGACCGTCCATGATTGGTGGAGGATTTTTAGCAGATTCCTCAACTGTAAAAAAAGTATTTATATCAGCACAGCATTCTTGGTGGACTAAAACCAGCTGTCCATTGCCACTGTTAGCACTGTCAGTGTTTCACGTCCCTGAAAGTCAGTGTGACTTTTTCGAAGGTTTTTTTTGTGAAAGACCTGCAGTATAACGTAAATAATGTAAAAAAATAAATAATAATAATTAAATGAGACAGTACACTGATTATTCTTTCCTGTTAGCATTGTTTCTCAGATCTCTGACTCTCTCCCCTTCAGTTATTTGTCATTTTGCGTTGTCAGTTCTGCAGTTGTTTCACCTGGAACAGCTTCTAACAGTTTAGTTTGTTCGCTGGGATGTAAAAAATAATAATAACATAATTTGTCTGCGATTATAATTATCTTGGTTATGGATGCGCGTCCAAGCACTGGACCAGGATGGATCATGGGTCTCTTTCTTGGCTGAAAGTCAGAGACTCGGTCTTATTGCGGCACTGCTTTAATTGCAGCAGGGGGTTTAAAAGAGCCACCTGCAACCCTGGTGCCCCCCCAATTACCGTGACGCGATATGAAGACCCATGCAGAAAAGGGACAAAGGACCTGTTGAGTCCCAAAGAGGCAAGGGACTCAACAGGCTGACAGAGAGCCAGGTACGGCAAAGCTCTGCGTCCTTCAAAGACTGTCCCAGCTCATGGCATGGTGATTTGGGGTGACTGGCCACCTAAGTGCCGGAGGCCCCACCCTTCTGTCCCTGCTAGTGTAAATGACCCGCACCTGCCATGTCTCACTGGCGCTTTTGCCAATGAGCGCTGGAAATAGCTTTGTGTCTTTGGGTTCGGTAGCGGTAGCTTGGCTGCAGCTAACGCTGGTTCAGGGTTCTGGTAGTGTTCGTAGATATTGCAGGCATTTAGCAGACACTCTTATCCAGAGCGACTTACATAGATGATATTTTCTTTACATACAATCCATTTCTACAGCTGGATATTTTACTGAAGCAATTTAGGTTTACCTTGCTCAAGGGTACAACGGCAGTGCCCCCCTGGGAATCGAACCTGTAACCTTTGCGTTGCAAGCCCAGTTCCCTGACCATTACACTACACTGTTGCCCATAGAGTGCTTAAGCTGCCATTCTACATTGGCTGTTTCCTTCTGTGCACTTACTGTTGCGCAGTGCTGGTTTGGTCGACAGGTATGATGTTAAATTGGACCATAAGCACCTTACTGTAGGTGAGGGCACTTATAGTACCTTTTTACTTTATGTTGCCTCTAAGATTTAAAGAAAGGGTATCTATGTTCTAAGAAATATCAGTATTCTCAGAAATGCCAACATTTATCATTTCATGTGTACGCATCTCTGAAAGGAAATGGGTGTTTTCTTTAATTGTTTGGGGGAAAGTAAGTGTAGCGGTGGAGCTCCGATACGTACGTTAACACGTAAGCGTCCGCTACAGAATGTGACGTCGATAAGAGTCACATAATCACAGTATGATTAGTTCCCAGAGTTAGGGACTTCAGTCTTTGAGTCTTTGAGTTAGCGAATCATTTCTCTTGTCGTGTTGGGATCCTCGGTTCGAAACTCACTGCAGGCAGAAGCAACTCTCTGCAACCCCCCTCCCCCTCCCCCCCCCCCCCTCCCCCTCCCCCTCCCCCTCCCTCCCCCTCCCCCCTCCCTGGAGCGTGGGAATCAAAGGACAGAACTTGTACCCTCGCGATTAGCATGTAATGCACTTATATGCTAATGCCCCCCCCAAGCTTCCGCTGGCCCCTTTTAGACACCGTGGGCATCTTCCAGTCCACTCCCCCCCCACCCTGCTTCCCTACTTCAGTCACTAATTAATCCAATAATTCCGTTATTACGAGAAATACGGGAGAAATGACCAAGACGTGGCCTGTCACAAATGACAAGAGGCTTTACAGAAAGAGGCTTAAGCACACGAGATGATCAAAAGGCGTTGGAGAGGTCAGAGAGGTCCGCACTGGACGTCCAGGGCTTAAACCCCCTCAGAAGAGCCGGCCGTGCTGGACAGCTGCCAAGTCAGATCATAGGCCCCCTCTTCAGCCAAGTCTGAGGCTCTTCATGCCTTAGTGTCTCTCAACATGCTAAGAGCCTCTCACCTCCCTTCGAAGGCATTCATTTCAACCGCAAGAGTCAGTTGCTCCACAGCAGAATTAATCTCCGTTAACATAATTTTCATCAAAATGTCAAAATAGCCTGGCAAAATGTGCGCAATTCCGTGCAGAAGTTCACTTTGTTTGCCGACCGGAGTGGCTTTTCAGCACTTGGGAGGATTCGTTGGGAGTGTCCGCCCTGACCCAATGAGGCTGTATGTTAAATTCTCTACCAGATCATACCAATTTTTATTTCATTTTTATTTTTTTTAAATGCCATTCATCGTCTCTCTACACTTGGTACTCAGCATTAAAAGAGATGGATTAGGGTTATGATCCCGGTGAAAAGCTGGCACCCAGTCCAGGGGATGTGCTTGCTCATCCCATTCCTTCAAACTACAGATATCAAGAATGTAAGGGGCCTCGGGTGGCATAACGTTCAGAGCATTCACCCGGAATGCAAGTTGCCCACTGCAGCCGCGGTTCAAAACCCAGCTGCACCAGCCTGGCTCTGCCCGGGAGCGACCGATTGAGGGCGGTGATTGGCTTGAACATACACCTGATGCTTTGTCTCCCTAGGGGAGAGAGCAGAGAGTGCTGAGCTGTCAAAACAAAAAAAACCTTCTCCCTGACGGCCTTTCTTTGGCGCATTCCAGAATAATTGGGCCGGATGATTAGTCTAACCATTGCCATCGTGATGCCAGCTGCCTGAATCCGAAACTGCGTAAACACATCCCCGTCCCCCGTTTCAATTGCGCTCTCGCGCTCCCCGTTATTCGCGGGAGGTAGTGGAGCATATGGTGATTGTAAACCCAGCTTCATCCCCAAACTGAGCCCTTCAACATTTACATGTTAACTCTGCGCATCCAGCCCGCAGAAACAATTTAAACTCATTTGTTTTCCATGTGTAATCCATCTGAGATTAAAATATGCTTCCTATCGCTGTTTGGTTATTACAGACGGGTCCGTTCTCTCCAGCCGGTACTTGTCAACACGTTTTTGCATGTTCGTCTAATGAAACGTGACAGCCTTGCATGCACACATTGATTGGTGGTTTAGTCTGTGTGTGTGTTTTCCCTGGTATTGCCTGAACATCCTTTGATTGACTCCTTAATTATCTTAGAAAAAAGACAAAGAACAGCTGGAACTGTAAGTCAAAATAAACACAAAAAATGTACCTGTGATGTTATTTCAATGGAGGCCATGATGTTAATACGTCTACCATGACACTTTTAGACTGGATACATTGCTTGTCGTTTCTAAACGTCCCCTAGGGATTAATTAGAGTTGCTGTTCGGAATCACTAGGAGCATTTCCAGAATTCAAACGTGTCTTCATCTCGACAAGTCACGGGGCCATATCAATTTTTAAAGGATTGATCTTTTTTTTAACAGCCTGATCACACTGCTTGAATTGACCGAGTAAAGTCATGCATTTATGTTTTTCTAACTTACCATGCGACTATAATGCCTTTATACTCAAAGTTCCTAATTATAGCGTTTTCTTGCACAATGTGCAGCGGGCTTCAAATTCATTTCGTTCAACTGGCTTCAACCAAGCACTAAACGCACTGTTCTCCAACCAGGTATCGTTAAACTTGCACTTCCCCATAGTAGATGGAAGTAACAGAAGTCCACATTGCAACACGCTAGCAAAGTGTGTTCTCCGATAAATTCTGACTGGGCTGCAAAGTTTGCATTCGTGGTTATTGGTTCCATGTTGGTTTTGTTTTGTAGTTTTGTTACAGCGTGGTCCATACGAATTGTTGAGGGAAAAACCTGGAACATGGAACCAATATAGGCCGTACTACTAATACAAACACATTTAAAAGCAAGACTGAAATTAACGCGACATTATAGAAGTAACTTTATAATCCAATAAATTTTAAAAACCTATCAAAATCGTATTTGACATTTTAAGGCCTAAAATTCTGATTATTGGATTTTAGACTTTTTAAGGACCCACGAAACCCTGTAAAAACTCAAAGTAATCGCCATCTGTTCTTTCCAGCGGCCCAGCTGATACAGATTGAGTTGAATTGAGTTGGTCGACTGCATGTTTGCACAGCACTGTTGTTTTGTGGTTACATGTGGCTTGCTGGAGTACGCAGTGTATGTTGTAAACGAGCATCAACTGTACAGTTAAAAGATGTAGGGCTAAAATCAATACTGATGAGAGTTCATAATCTGCTGTAAGATTATCTTCTAAACAATACTGTCAATTCACCCGAGATGCACCACGCCACTCGCACGGTAATGAAAGGACATCCTTCTCATGGACAGTTTTGCTTAATTCAGACAATGTAATGAAGCTTTAATAACATTATGAAATATTAATTACAGGATTTACTACCTTTGCATGGAGATACTGTAGTTCCGTAGACGCAGTCTCTGGTGTAGACACGGCCCTTAACTTCAATGTCTCATTCCCTTTGCCCATTTTAAATGACTAATCCGTTCCCTTAAAAACCGACACTTGTTCTTGTTTTCCCATAAACGTTGGCCATCTTGTCTCGTACCTCTATGTCCCTTTGCATGTTTTTGGTGCATGGTACGTTAACAGATTTGTGATTCTTATTTTTCTCTGAAAAAGAAACCAATAGGACCCCCATGCATTAATAATGGTTAAATACAAATAAATAAGGGGGTGTAGCCATGTTATTTGAGAGGAAATAAAGGGGAACATTTATGGGGGTGCATTGTATTGACACGTCATACCACTACACTGCTTGTATGAAGTTGGTTAGATAGTAACCCTATTTTTCCCTATTTTGTCCAACTCTCGTGAGGTTTGACTGAGTCCCCATAGTAACGACGGAAAGCGTCCAACCCTCTTGCCAGCTGTCTTACACTTAGGGTTAGGGTTACCAGCTTGTCTTTGAAACTTACCACTTTAGCGACAAATGTGCATGCGCGAGATCTGGGTAAAAAATAGGGTTACTATCACATGCCACATGACAATCCCTGGACTGGAGCAGAGCAGCCGATGGTAAGAACTGGCAGAGGAGTGGGGTTTGCCAGTCTACGGACCGGATCTTTATTTTTCATCTCTCTCCCACACCAGGAAGAGAGAAACAGTGGGAGAGCAGGTTAAAATAAAACCCTACTTGCCACGAAGCTTTCAGGCAAAAACAATTAACCAAAATAAAATAAAATAAACACTAAATGAAAGCCTGCCTCCTCCAAGGGGGAATCCCCTTTCGGGGAAACACACAACAAACACAATCATTGGCTTTCCACACCACTTCCATACATTCACATTTAACAGGCCTCAACACTTACCGGTACAGGGTAGAACTCTACGCACTGTCCCGACACACAACACACATTTCAACAGTACACCGTGCCTCTTCAGTCCAGAGTTCCACTAGAACCTCCCCAGGCACACACATATTCAATGACTTTTCAGTGCTTCCCAAACCCATGTACACAAAGACACTCAACTTTTCAGTCAGTTCTCTTTTGATCCAAACACAGAGACCCTCGCCACTCATCAGAGTGAGTTCGCTGGCAACCATCCGAGACACTCTCCACTCGGGCCGTTGTCCAGAAACACTCCACTGCCCTAGTGCGAGTTCACACGGAGGGAGAGAGGCGGACACTCTTCCAGTGCGCCCTCTCGCTCTTTCACAATCACACAGAGGGAGAGAGGCGGACACTCTTAGTGCACCCTCTCGCTCCCTTTCCCACACACACAGAAAGCACTCTACTCAGTCACTCTTAACGATCACACACAGAACTCCCCAGACTCTACGTCCCCTGACACAGAAACCCCCTTGCAGGGAACTCACAGTACGTCACACCAACACTACGATACGATACGATACGATACGATACGATACGATGCGATGCGATGCGATACGATACGATGCGACGATACGATACGATACGATACGATACGATACGATACGATACGATACGATACGATACGATACGATACGATACGATACGATACGATACGATACGATGTACGATACCATTACCTATTACTCTATACGACTTACGATCAATCTACTCAATCAACAACACACACTTGAATGACATGACAAGACTAACTGATCCCCCACTCGCCCCACCTGCTCTTAAATAGGCTTACTTTCTGCCTGGCTCAGGTGGGACTCGTCTATCATTCACTCACTCAATCACAATTACTCAACACGAATCAATTCACATTCTCGATCAGACAAACCCGATCAATCACGTGACGATCACGATCACGACACGATTAACTGATCACGAACGATGCGATCACGACCGATCACGAACGATCGAATTCACGGGCACGATTGCGAGCAACTCTCCACGACCGCGAGATTGTCACGACAACACGGACACGGACAACTGACCGGACACGGACACTCCAACACGCAACATCTATAACAATCAACATCTCAATACACACACTTGAATGACATGATGATCCCCACAGCCCCACCTGCTCTTAAATAGGCTTACTTTCTGCCTGGCTCAGGTGGGACTCGTCTATCATTCACTCACTCAATCACAATTACTCAACACGAATCAATTCACATTCTCACAGACAAACCCAATCAATCAAGTGAATTCCACACCAATTAACTGATTGAATAATAATTGGGACCTTTGAAACTAGAATTCCGGGCACCTGCCAGCAATCTCGCCAACTGCGAGATTGTCAAATCTGGCCCCAGAAAGTACAACTGTTCCAAAGGTCCTCCACAGCAACACCGCAGCAAAAGAGAGGCAACCCCGCAACTTCCCTGCCGCAGAGACTGACACCCTCCACAGTTACTATCTAGCCATGACCCTTGTATGAGGCAGGAGGGCATGGAGTTGGGGGTCCAGAGTTGGGGACTTGAGTCTTTAGCTCAGTGGGCTAATCATCTCTCTTGTCGCGTCGAGATCCTCGGTTCGAAACTCGCTGCAGGCAACTCCGTTACACATTCACTACTGTAAGTCACTTTGGATAAAATAATCTGCTAAATGGCACATGTTACTGTTTACTTTGAGCCTCCTTCAGCTCTTACTGAGGCAAGAAAATAGGGGGGAGAGTTTTGAAACAACTTTATTGACCAACTTTGCACATCGACCACATTCATCAACAAGAAGGCGGGAACCTGATTTTACCATTATTAAAAACAACCACCACATGAGAGAAAGAGAGGCAGGGATGGGAAGGGGCATAACTGTGAAAGCATTAAGTTGCGTATGTTCTCCCCCCACCCCTGCTTTTCGAAACGCAACCAATTCACAAAAATCACTGCGCACCTCTGAGTGAGAGTCTTTTCTCTCCCCATGTGCTCATTGCTGTGCTTTGTAAGGACAGGCATCTCCTCTGGTTTTGTATATTTCATCATTGCCCTCGTCCGTATATTTGTGTATAACCATTGTGGCATGTTATTATTTTTATTATATATTCTTCTACCTACACCTCTGTTTTATAGGTTCCTGTTTTTATTTGTTGTTTTAAAACTGGGAATCGAACCCCGGTCGCCGTGGCCAACGTCGGACGTTGAAACCACTAGACCACGCGGGAGGCCTATTATTTTGTAATTTTTTATTGTTTTATTATGTCAAAGTCACCTCTGTTATTCTGTTTTATCAGTTGTCTTTCTCTGTATGCACTTTGGGCTGCAAATCGTTGTATAAAAGGTGCTGTATAAATAAAGTTTATTATTATTATTATCAGCACAATATCACAACGAAACCTAAAATCTGCACACTTCCTAAACGTACATACCAAACATGGATGTCACGAGACATTTTAGGGGACATTTGCTTAATTTAAGCATTGGTGCTGCAGGCCCATTCAGAGAACAGCCAATATGGGCGCCCTGTTCCAGTCTTACCTGGAGGAGGGTCACCTGCGGGTGCCCCTGGGACTGCAGCTCTCTGAAGTTTAATGACGTTCCTCGTCAGCCCAGACCCATCTTTGCCTCAGGTGTTTCCAGGTGACATCAGATGGGCTACGACATTCCCTGCTGAAGAGGGAGAGGGGCTCCTGTTTCTCGAGGAGGAGGTTGTCCAACGCATTTGTTCTCCTTGTTATTGTAAATTTGTGTTGTGACGTGGAACGACATGCGACTCTAATGTTTCATTATTTGCCGGACCCCGGTAGGAAATATCTAATTGTGAAAATGATTTATCTTTGGAAGTCATTTATGCTGTACCTGTGGGTTACGCTAAATGAAGAAACGGTTAGGGCTGACTGCCATCCAGCCAGGGTGCAGAAATTCAGACATTCAAAACCACAGGAGAGTCTCAAAGCAAGACATGGATGTTCAATTCAGTAACTGCCGGTCCCTGTCCCCCTTCCTGTCCCTCCCTGTCCCTGCCTCTCTCTCCATATACCTCCCCGCCACTCCCTGTCACTTCCTATCCTCTCTGTTCCCTTCCTGCACCTCTCTGTCTATCCCTAGCCCCCCCCTTCCCTGGGCCCTAAGAACTACAATCCCAGCATGTCTTCTTCTCCTATCTCCCTAATCTCCGCATGGGTCTACTTTCAAAGACACAACACACTCACTGCCAAGATCACAAATTCTGATTCCAGTCAGATTGAACCAGTGTTTTGACAGAACAAAAACAGAGAAAGTGGAAAAATGCCTCAATTGCAGTGGAACACATTGAACAGCGCGGTGAACATTAACATCTCGATTCCTCCATTTTTTTTTCTCTTTTTCTAAGTTTTATACAACCATACAAAAAAAAAAATATATATATATATATATATATATATATATATATATATTCTCAAGTGCCCCATTCCTACTTACTTATCACGGCTCATTTCAGAATGACAAGCCCAGATGAAACCTGTCTGGAGTGTATTTACAAAAGGCTTATAGATGAAAACCACCTGGTGCTGAACATACGAGGAGGGGGGGTGCGGGGGGCCTTCGGTGAGGGGGCCAGGGGTGTGGGACATGCCCATGCAATGATTCTGATTTTTATCGTAAAAATTTATCAGCACATCCTCATCCCTTTTGGCCAATGAGACTTGTTGAAATTGTGCATGCTTTAAAGTTTGGAAATCTGGAAAACTAAACTACCGGTGAGACCGTAAAACGGTAAGGCCCTGACACAGAACACTGCGTTGTAGGTCACTTCTCAGGCAGCAGGGGCAGTGAGGCTTGTTAGCCTTCGGCAGTCATGTGGTACAGGTCAAAAGACTACATCCCCTGTGGCTAGCTGTGTCATGCGCACGTGACATTTCAATTTAAATCCTGCCGTTTTTTTAATAGCACGTTGTTTTATTTTTTTCTTCTTAAATTTGTTTCAGATTTTTTCCCCGTTTTTCTCCCAATTTGGTAGGCAATTATACCCTCTATTTCTTTCAATTTGCCTTTTTCTTCCTCGTTGTTAAGGTTAGGATCCGGGTAGAATTAGATGGGTCCTGTTTAGGGGAAAACTCCTATCTCAAGCCTATTTTTAAACCCTACAGCAGGGTTACTGAAATCGGGCCTGTGAATTCAAATTAGATTCCGTTTTTTATTTTCTCTCAGTAGATGATTGAACAGTTAGTGCAAATTGATTGGCCCAGAGCGTCTCGACACCTCGACAAGCCATTATATACAGTATCATATATATATACTGTATATGTATGTGTTTACGTACAGTGGGGAAAATAAGTATTTCACCCCCTGCTGATTTTGTGAGTTTGCCCCCTTACAAAGAAAGGAACGGAACGGTCGGTCTATACATTTCATGGTAGGTTCATCTTAACAGTGAGAGACAGAATATCAGAAAATCCCAGAAAATCACATCATATGAATTTTAAATACTTATTTTCCTCAATAAAACACAAATAAATGTTTAAAATTCATATAATGTAATTTTCTGGGATTTTTTTTAAATATTCTGTCTCTCACTGTTAAGATGAACCTACCATGAAAATTATAGACCGTTCCTTTATTTGTAAGGGGGCAAACTCACAAAATCAGCAGGGAGTGAAATACTTATTTTCCCCACTGTATATCATTATATGCACAATGTGTGCAGGGTTACTCAAATCTGGCCCATGAATCCAAATTCGGTTCTGGTTTTCCTTTCTCTCAGGTAGTTGATTGAACAATTATTGCAAATGATTGACCAGTGTCTTCACACCCGACTCCCATCAGGAGCGTGGAGGACAGCACTTGGCCCAGTTGGGCCACAGCAGCACTTGGCCCAACGAGGACCGTGATCTGAGTAACCCTGGTGTAGGGCCTAGTCTCTGGCAGTGTGGCCACTCTTGGATCACTTCAGGTTTTTTATAGACACCAGCAAGTACCGGTATTCCAAGACTGGCACTCTGTGTCACCTTTTGAGCATGTCACTTTTGAGGACACTGGCGTTTATGAAATTAGTAGCAGGCAGACAGCCATTTCTCTGGGCTGTAAGTTCAGTAAATGTTGGTGAGAAGCAGCCAGGAGAGGCAGTCGGCGAGCCTCAATGAGGGGGGGAGGGCATCAAAGGCCCCCACCGCACCCTGCCGTCCCTTTAGGACACTTCAGCCCCCATTATCATTCCCTCCCCTGGGGCCACTTCCTCCCTCACTGTGGAGATGACGCCATTGTTCAGCCTTCACCGGCCTTTACATCGAGAGGCTTGCGTCTCACTACACACAGATTAATAGACTGTGGCTATACGGGTCAGTGAGAGAAAGCACATACCAGCTGTGTTCAGCATGTATCGAGGCAGATTAAAACAGCTCTTCCTTGACTTCCCTTGATGTCCCGGACACCGACCTGAACTAGACCTATTTCCATTACGTGACTGACATTTCCTCGTCCGTCTTCATCGGCATCACAGAAGCCAAACGGTACAGGAGGAAAAGACTTGTAAGACAGAGTGGTCCAAGGCACGGCTTCCTTTGGCATATGCCGTGTGTTTGCGTAAGCTTTTGGAGAGGCGTTTTTTTTGGAAAGGCGGCCTCATGCTTTTTTGGCCTTTCGTGGGTAGAGCTGTGGTTTCCCCCCCACTCGGAGAGCAGACAAGCTGGGAATGCGATCCAGGCGGGACTGTCTGAGCTCGCGTCTCCGGCCGCTGCCAAGAGAGGGGGTCTGGATTCGGTCTGAAGCGCTATGGAAGCACTCGCGAACGTGCCTCTCCTCGTTCTTAATGGAAGCCCAAATATTTTCATTATGGCCTCTAATCACTGCCCTCTGCCTCCCCCGCTTGGTTATTTGACGAGGAGAAGAGATTCATTAGGAGGCCCCTCCTCTTCGCTTCTCTTTCCGCTGTGTGTGCCTGAATGCACTCAGGCCCGCTGAAAGATGGGTCACAAAAGACGCTGTTGGGGGGGGGGGCAGCTTTTCTCCTTTTCCATTCTACCCTTCATACGAGACACTGAACATCTCTGATACACTGGGCCTCTCAATGCCCCTACAGCCCAGGGGCGGATTTCATAACTGCGAAAGTGTCAAGCATGTGTAACCCAGGTCACTACAGAGTAAAAGTTAAAGGAAGTAGTGTATTAATTTAAATAATTAGTAACTAATAATAGTAACTAATAATAGATCCTAAAAGTGAAATAATGACAAAATAAATGGTAATCTATGTGGGAATAAATAGAAATTAAATATAACATAATAAGTGACACACAACCTGAAAATTGTGGTGACGGTGAATCACTTTTAATGAGGTGAATCTTAGGGGTTAATTTTATAATGTTCTGGTAAGATGATGAGATTCTGCATTCGCCAACGAGAATAAAGTATTGATTGATTGACGCCTGATCTAGCCCATAGGATCGGTGGTCACGTCCTTGAGATTGAACTAATAAAAATGTTCATATACTGACGCGAGCTTTTTGCGAAGGACACTGGAAGAGGAAGGATCTGTAGAGATATAGAGACTGGATATAAAGTATTGATTAATTATTGAATTAAAAATCTTTTTAAAAGTAAAACTGCACGAGCATCTCGGATTGGAAGCTCGTTTTGGTGGAGATATTGTAGAGCGAAAGTTTCGGCGCAGTTTGTGTTTGAAACGGAGCTGTGTGAAAGACTAGCATAGCATCGGAAGTGTATTGTTATACCTCCCGTGGTTGTTAATGTGCTGAATTCCGTGTCTATTGGACGCCAAAGTCTTTGTGACACGAATCACGAATGTCGAATCTCATCATCATTGAATCCCATCGAATACAGAATCCCTGTTTTTGAACCGAAAGAATCATTGGCTGGGTTTTTTTTAAAAATCGTTTGTTCTGTGCTGGTCTCAGATCAGCCGATGCGGGGACAAGCGGTGGATCAGAGCTGGATTTCCTCTGTGCGTCAGAGGTGGCGAGCCATACCCTGGAGTGATCAGAACGACCAAGTTGTGTTATTTTACTTCCTACTGAGGTGGTAGGAAAGAGCTTTGTTTCTCTTCTCCAAGTTAACGGAACTTTCACCAGTTAAAGGAGCATTTCGCTATTGCAAACTGAAGGGACATTTTATTCCATTTTCTTTTCTTGTCCACGTTTAAAAAAAATAGGTATTTTGATTGACCTACTAATTGTGTGTGTATATTGAACTGAATGGTTTGATAATGTTATCATACAGGTGTTAAATTGGATTGGATGATTGAAGGATCTGACCTTTAAGGGGGGTTGATTCCAATTTAAACCATACTCATCCGTTGGGATATTAAAATAACATAATACAATTATTACTAAAATACCTCTCTAGAACTATTGAGTAAATCATAGCTGAATCAATAGTAACAAATAAGTGATAGATAAAAACCTTGATAATAAAAATAAAATACATACATATATTATTCATGCATAGGCTGTTGAAGTAAATAAAGGGAAATACTTTATAAATATACAAAACAGATGTCAAATAGGAAGCAAAAAATCTAGAATAAACTCACCTCATGGATCATTCAATAAATAAAAAGAGAGTGTGATCACCATTTTAAGGAGGTTACACCAGGTTGAATGATGTCATGCGAACTTGTGTATGACCTGCGATGTTGTCATTCAAAACATTTATTGCTTGTTGATACGGTGATTCAAACAATTCCTTATTTTATACTGATCCCTTCAAATACATTTTCAAGTTCTATTTTCTAAATCCTGGTCTTGTTATTTCTTAACCACTCTTGCCGAACCTGGAGTATTGGTTCACTTGCGAGTCAGTGGTTGCTTATCGAGGCAAGTGCTAAACATGCCTAGTCCTACACCACAAGAAGACACAATGCACAATTGTACAATCCCTGTGGAATGAGGAAGGCTATTGCTTATTTCATGAGGGATCCTGCTCACAAGAAAGGCATTGGGTGATTAGGAAATCAAGCGTGTGTGGGAATGCACATAAATGTAATTGTGTGTGTGTGTGTGTGCATGCCTGGGTGTTAGAGAGCATGCATGTGTATATGTGTATGTGCATGCCTACAAGTCTGTATGCATATGTATGTGTGTGTGCATGTATGTTTATGTGTGCCCGCATGCCTACAAGCTTGTATGTGTGCATGTGTGTTTATGTGTGCGTGCATTCCTACAAGCCTGTATGCGAGTGTGTGTGTGTGCATGTGTAATTGTGCGTGTGTATATGCACATTAAAATGTTCCAGGTCCTGACCTTCACAGAGTGAACTGGACGTTTGTAATAATCTCAGTCACGGTTCAAGTGAAATTCCCTTGCCTGCCCCACATGCCTCTCTCTACCAGCCCTCACCCTGCACGCTCCTGTTAGGTAAGGAGAGCTGAGCGCTCAGTCCAAAGCCGGAGTAACAGAGTGGCAGTATGCATTGCTGAAATGCCTCTCCACACTTTAATGGGAGATTAGTGGGTGCACTCCACCTGTCCCAGAGACTCAGCCTCTGGCAGCGGGCACTGGAGGGGGGAAGAGGAAGAGCAGAGGCCCCCACATCTGTTTGGCACATTGTGCTTCTCAGTCATGTGTCTGCTGCCCCCCCAAAAAAACTTTGTGAATTCACAATGAGATCACTGTGTTCAAAGCGTGTGCCTGTCAGTCCAGCAGAGGAGTGAGCGCTCCGAATCACACGTACTGGACGGACAGAGACAGGGGCACCACTAGGAAGATCCGCCACTGCAATGTTAAAGTGGTTCAAACAAATAAACGTTTTTCTCCTTTGAGTGCCAAATTAACAATTGATTAATGAAGATGGCGGTTAGACATGGTACGAAATAATCCAGGCTTTTTATTTGACTTTTCTTCTCAGTTTTACAGCAATGGGGCCAGACACCATAAATTGCTTTCTGTTTTAGCTGTTAAACAGACTGACACAGGGAGGGAGATTGAAGATGCGGGGCTGAGCTGGACAGAGTAGTGCAGGACAGTGATGGCTGTGAGGCTGTGATCGGCAAGCCTCGTTTCCACACATCAGCATTCAAACAACAGCAAAGTGAGTCCGCCCATCAGCTAGGTCCAATCGCTTCCTCTCTGAGGTCATGTGTCTCACCGCACAACCTAAACGTTTTTGTTTTTTTACCTCTGGCAGTTTAGCGCTTACCTTTGTACCATTTCAGGTTATTCACTGGACTTGAACTGCTTACATTTCAGTAAAAACTGGAAAATGGGGGTGTTCTAAAACTTTTGACTGGTAGTGTACATTCCACACTCTAACTAGTGACCAGAGCATTGATCTGGGATCAGCTTTAACCTGCCCATATCCAAACCTCACACTGTTGTAAATTCATTGAACTGATTCAAGATTAGCGGTTGTGCCCTGAATGTGGGCCCAACTTTCCGTAGTCGAATTAAGAAGGTGCGCAGAGTGCAGTCTCCCCAGTCAGAAGTCAAGGATCTCAGTTGAACAGACCCCTGGCTTCAGGGGTGTCTTTCAGTCACAAGATTTTATGGTCGTGGGTGACAGCAAAAGTGTGAAAACCTCACATCTTTGTGTACCTGCACACTGCCAGAATTCTCTATTTTATTTATTTATTTAACTTTTATTTATGCAGGTAATCTCATTGAGACACGGGGTCTCATTCTCAAGAGAGACCTGGTCAGACAGCAGCAGCAATTATATATACAAAGTTACAGACAGACATAACATTCAATACAGAGACGAGGTAAAAACAGATCGAAGTGTAAAAGTGCTACGGTGACCGGATTTTAACTCCTATGCCAGGGGTCGGCAACCTGCGGCTCCGGAGCCGCATGCGGCTCTTTCAGCCTTATGTTGCGGCTCCGCGTGGCTTGGGAAAATAAATAATAAGTATCCAATTGAATCGGGCGCAAAATTGGGCGCATTTTTTTTGTCGTAGCACTCCCCCCCCGGTCTGCGAAATAAATGAACTGGTCGCAGCTTTTTCGCTACGACCGATTCATTTGCACCCCCACCCCCGTCGACAGAAAATGGTGCGGCTCCCAGTGTTTTCTTTTCCGTGGAAACCGGGTCCAAATGGCTCTTTGAGTGTTATGGGTTGCCGACCCCTGTCCTATGCACAGGAGCAAACCCCCACAGACGCTCTCTCCAAGTTGTATAAAAGTCGCTTAAAATCTCCAAGGGGAATCAAGCTAGACAGCTTCAGTTCCTGCTGTAATGTATTCCAGGTTGAGGGGGCAGAGAAGGAGAAGGCCTTTTTACCAAGTTCTGTACGAACTGAGGGGATGGAGAGTGTGATGAAGCCCTGGGAGCGTAGGCCATAGCAGCTCAGTTTGCGTGATATGTAAGTGGATAGGTAAATGGGCAGCAGACCAAGGATGGATTTATAAATGAAGTTATACCAGTGTAAGGCTCTACGTTCTATGAATTCTCTATGAATGAATACTGTTGAATGAACAAGTTGCTGTTTGGAGTAGGCCATGCTGTAATACTAGCAGTCTGCTTATTCAGAGGGCCATCAACTGAGAGACGTCATTGCACAGATCCACTAATTTTTACGATGATCCACTCATCTTCAGAAGTGTCGGTGTATGGAGTTTATGCTGCAACCTTTTCTCCCACTACATAACTACATGCTCCTGAACGTTGGGAACTAAATGTCGTTTAACCTTGTCTGCGCTCGCGCATGTAAAGTCCTTCTGTAGCACTGAGGCATTGCGACGCCAAAGTTTATTTGAAGCGGAGAATTTGATCACGTGACCCTGAGAGGATAGCGGGTGTGGAAGCTGGTTAGTAAAGCCGTTGGTGTCATGGGCATGAGGGAGGCCGGCACGCCCATACCAGCTCCCAGCTGTCATTCTATGGGAGCCACTCAATGTCACCATCCTCATCCTCTGGCGGCTGATCCTGTATGCCTTAAGCAAAAACCTCCTCCCATCCCTCCCTCCCCCCAACACCCCCCACTCACCCGCAGAGTTCTCTGACAGCACCCCGCTGCCCAGAAAATCACCCTATCAAACCAAATCATCCACCCACACTCACACACACACACGCACTACAATGGCGTCAAACACAATCCTCTCCCTGCAAGCGTGGGCATTGTAACTTAATTGAGTTAGAACAACCTAAATCTGTATACAGGAAGTGATCTGTGACAACCCTCTTACCTTCTCTGCATTGGGTAGTCAGTCATAATTAAACTGAGGTTGTTTAATTTTATCCAAAGCAACTTACAGCAATGAATGCATTCATTTTTCTGTATATGTGGCCCCAATGGGAATACAGTATATGAGATACATTTTCTGCAGTCAGTTTCTGTTATTTACAAGCACACAGGAGGAGTATGGGGGTGTCTTGGTGTGTGTGTGTGCATTTGTGTGTGTGTGTGTTCATAGTCCCACGACAACAATAACAATAATCTACCGTGTGCTATGGCTGCAGACCAGGTGAATACAGGACTCACTTTTCCGTTGTTTGCACTAACCTACCAAGAGTATGAGCAACACCATCAAGGAAAATTTTCCCCTGACACGGACACCCCTCACAGACAGGCCCGAGGACATAAGCAAAAGTTTATTTCTCCCCCCCAAAAGCACAAAATGGCATTTTCGAGTCCGGCCCCGAGACCGAACAATGGCCGTGCAAACCGATCCTCCTGTCCGTCAGCCGGATCAGCCCACTGCAGGAGGCCCATAGAGGACTGCTGCTGATGTCTAAGGCTCCACCCTCACGCAGCTGGGAATGCACCTTTGTCACCGGCTCTGCATTCACTGCCGAAGGCCCCCTCAACTGTCCACTAAAAATGCCAGGAATGGCGCTTCCTGTATGGGATGCATTCCTGACTGCGCTGACCCGGGTCCATGCAACGTTCGGAATGTGCCGTCTGCGTCCCGGCTTTACGTCCGTCCGTGGGACACATACCCCGCAGCCGGAATGACAATGGGCGCCGTGGGAAGGGAGGGCATGACAGGGGGGCGGTGTGTCCCATAAATAAAATGTCTTCCTGTTAGCCCCCCCCAAAATACCTGTCAATCAGCCCCCAGCCTGGATACCCTGGTGAAGAGGGGGGGGGTGTGTTGGGGGGGCGGAACTGTATGAGTCACTCAGGGGAGCCGATTCTGGTGGCAGTCGCAAGTCCCCAGGCTTGGTCATGACATCCTCTCTGCAGGTAGGCCTCGGCCAAAACAAACACACCCGCCAAAAAGAAACCCCCCTCACCCCCCACCGTTAAGAATCAAAATGGACAGCAGGACAATGGTGACTGAGGCTGGTGGACAGTGGAATTAGCTGCCAATTTGTATCACTTCCCCTCAGGATGGTGGTATGTTATCCTGTTAGCCTCTCTCTCTCTCTGCAAGGACACACAACGCTCTTCTGAGGGATGATATGTGGGGGGCAAAGCCCTTGTTATCCCACTTTCCCCTCAAAGAAATTACACCCTGAGCCACCGTGCCACTCTGCGTAGAGCCACTCGGTGTGAAGGCTACACGTCACCCACCCCTTCCCAGGCGTGAGTGACAGGCCCCCCGCGGGAAGCGTCATTCACACCTCGGCTGCCGCCCCCCAGCCACTACCCTATGCATGGAATGGACTGACCTGCGAGGGCCGCCTCAACTCGATCCCGTCCCACACCGTCAGCGGGTCTCTGTGTCCTCTGTAGATTACTGAAAGATCACTGGGGTTGGGGGGTGGAAAAGAAAGAGAGAGAGAGAGAGAGAGAGAGAAGAAACTGAGAGACCCGGTGGGGATGAATGAAAGGAAAGTGCGTTCGGCCCGGGAGGGTGGCGGCGGCGTGCACGGAATGCCAGGGCGATAAAGGGACTTAGCGGGCTGATTCCGCTCGGCCGACACCACAATGGCGTCTTTGACAGCCGAGAGAAGAGCGCCATTGTGGCACACCGTCAGCGACACCATGCAGTGTTGTGAATGCTCCGCATCGCTGGCATTCCTGCTCCTGGACCCCCTTCGTGCTTGCGGCTCAACGGGAATTCATCTTACGTTCACTCCCATTCTCTCTGGGGGCTAGGGCGCATTGTGTGTGAACTAATGAATTTAGAGGAATGACTTCTCCTAAAGCACAACCTCCTGGTCCTACTGTCCAGCTTTTATTTAGTGGCAACTTGCCGGTATTGTTTACATCACAGGTATTCAAATCCAGGCCTTGAGGTTTGCAGTGTCTGCAGGTATTTTCTCCAACCACCTGACTTCACTAATTAGCTTGTTTCCTGGACCAAGGAGGGAAACGAATTATTCGAAATCAGGTGGTGTAGTGCATCGTTGGAGCAAATACCTGCAGGGGACCTCCAGGCCTGGATTTGAATACCCCCGGTCTACGTCATGTGATTCAAGATGACCACGGCATAGCTGCCTCTTGAAACTGGCTCTGCTTTTACAGTTTTTCTCGATTCCTTTGGCACATTTTTCCATTCACAGTTGACTTTTTCAAAACAGCTGACACACAGCCCTTAACAGAAGACGAAATGACCAAAACACCATATGATGTTTAACATTTTATCTTGTTTCTGGTGAAATTTCATTGAAATCTGTCGATGTGAAATGCAATATTTTTGACCCGGAATGTGAGATATCTTTGCCCAAATGCTCACTGCCTGCCGTGGTTTTTGCCGTGTCGCGGCGGGTGCGCAACATGTAATTATGTGATTAATTGATTATGTAATGTAATTTCAGATCATTCAAATTAAGATATATATTGTAGCGCAACCAAGGGTGTGGGGTTTCCACTCCGCCAATAATCAATAATTTATTCGATATACAACGAAGACAATGGAGACAGTTCAAAATAAACACCAGTTTTATTAATGACGTGCGGAAGTATCTCCGCATAAGGAAATGCCGCTCCCGTGGCAGGGAAACACGGCTGGCAATAAATGTCACGGGCAATTGCAACAATGTCCACAACTTTTCACTTTCCTTTGTTGGGTTGTCCGTGATCCGATTTCGTTGTCGTTGTCCGTTCCGGGGTAATTCCTGTCTCGTCGTTGTCATCCAATCCGTTGTTCAGTAGCCAAAAAAGAATCCGTCCGTTCGTCACAAAAAAGTAATCCAAAAACAAAAACTATTTATCTTTCTCTTTCTCTCGCTCGCTCGCTCGCTCGCTCGCTCTCTCTCTCTCTCTCTCTAAACCCTCGCACACACAAACCTCGTACCTACTCCCAACAATGCACCTGAGGGAGAGCGCACCTTTTAATCATGCGTAATTTGGTTTAACGCACTTCAGCTGGGGAATCAATCCTGGGGTTTCCAATTCGGCGCGTGGGTGGAGCCAGCGGGCGGAGAGGTATTTCCCCTCCACAATGACGCCGTAGCACGCGCCTACTCGGGCACTACACACCCTCCCCCTCAGCTCCAACCCGGAGGGGGGAGCGGCCTGGCACCACAGGGCTTCTCTCCGCAAGAGGGCGTCCGCATTGCCATGGTTGACGCCGGACCTGTGGAGCATATCAAAATTAAAAGGTTGCAATGACAGAAACCAACGGGCCACTCTAGGGTTACTCTCGCGATTCCTTGACATCCAGACCAGCGGGGCATGATCCGTTACTAAGGTGAATGTCCTCCCTAATAGATAATACCGGAGTGTCTCCAGTGCCCATTTGATCGCAAGGCACTCTTTTTCCACTGTTGAGTACCTTGTCTCCCTCGGTAAAAGCTTACGGCTGATGTACATCACGGGGTGTTCCTCACCCCCCTGTTCTTGAGACAGGACTGCCCCGATTCCAGTCTCCGATGCATCCGTCTGGACCAGCAGGGGTTTTTTGAAGTCCGGAGTGACCAGCACCGGTCCGGAACAGAGCGCGGCCTTGAGGTGTTGGAATGCGGTTTCCTCGGTCTCGGTCCACTCCACCTGTCGCGGCAACTTTTTCTTGGTCAGGTCTGTCAACGGGCTAGCCAGGGATGCAAAATTGGGAATAAATCGCCTTTAATAACTGGCCAGCCCGATGAACGTACGCACCTGTTTCTGTGTTGTGGGGCGGGGCCAATTCCGGATCGATTCGATTTTGGCCGCTTGGGGCTTGACCAACCCTCGGCCGATGGTGTAGCCCAGGTACTCGGCCTCCTGTAGCCCCAGGTGGCACTTCCGGGGGTTTGCTGTCAGCCCCGCCCCTCTTAGTGTGTGCAGCACCTTTTGCATCTGTCTGAGATGGGTCCCCCAGTCTTCTCCATGGATGACGATGTCGTCCAGGTACGCGGCAGCATACTTTTTATGGGGACGCAGTACTTGATCCATCATCCGCTGGAAGGTGGGAGGCGCCCCGTGCAACCCGAATGGCAGTTTCCGGTATTGATACAGACCATCCGGGGTAGCGAACGCCGTCTTCTCCCTAGACTCCCATGTCAGGGGCACCTGCCAGTACCCCTTCGTTAGGTCCAGTGTGCTGATGTATCTTGCTGTCCCGAGCCGCTCGATCAGCTCATCTACCCTAGGCATGGGGTATGCATCAAACTTTGAGACCTCATTCAATTTTCTAAAATCATTACAGAACCTGATGGTTCCATCAGGCTTGGGGACTAGGACTATGGGGCTGCGCCACTCACTACGGGACTCTTCTATGACCCCGGCCGCCAACATCGCCTGCACTTCACGACGCACCGCTTCACGCCGTGCCTCTGGAATGCGGTACGGCCGCTGGGTTACCTTGACTCCCGGGGGAGTGACGATGTGGTGTTCAATGATGTCGGGTCTCCCCCGGGTCTACTGAGAAGACATCCCAATGGCGGCCCACGAGTTCCCGTAGTTCCTGTCGTTGCGCCACGCTCAGTTGCTCCCCTAGCGGAACCTCATCTGTCTGGCTGGCTGAAAAACATGGCTGGGATCCACTCTCTGGGACCGGGTCACTGGCATGCCACTGTTTTAAAAGATTAATGTGGTACAGCTGCGTTTTCTTGCGGCGGTCTGGTTGGCTTACCTTATAATTCACCTCGTCCACTTTTCCTAGGACCTCGTACGGTCCTTTCCAGTGGGCGAGGAACTTGCATTCGGATGTGGGGACCAGCACCAGTACCTGATCCCCGGGCTGGAACTCCCGGAGCTGCGCCCCGCGATTGTAGACGCGCTGCTGCACTTCCTGGGCCTCCTGCATGTGTTCACGGACAATGGGCCACAGTGTGGCCATCCGCTCTCTTATTTCGGTCACGTGCTCTACTACAGTTCGGTGTGGGGACGGCTGGGCCTCCCAGGTTTCTTTAGCCAGGTCCAGCATGCCTCGTGGCCGTCGGCCGTATAGCAGCTCGAAGGGGGAGAAGCCCGTTGAAGCCTGCGGTACCTCTCTGACCGAAAACATCAGAAAGGGGAGGAGCTGGTCCCAATTTCGTCCATCTGCCTCCATCACCTTCCTCAACATACTCTTCAGGGTGCGGTTAAACCTTTCAACCAGTCCGTCAGTCTGGGGGTGGTACACAGATGTACGTATTTGCCAGATTTTTAGTAACTGGCATAAGTCACGCATTATCTTACTCATAAAGGGCGTTCCCTGGTCCGTCAGTATCTCATCTGGGATGCCGACCCGGGAGAACAGCAGCATCAGTTCTCGTGCGATGCCCTTAGTGGCCTTCGGGGTACCGGGTGGCATAGTCCAATATGACCAAGATGTATTGGAACCCCCTGCTGCTTTTTGGGAGGGGCCCGACGAGATCCAACGCGATCCGACTGAAAGGAACGGAGATTATCGGCAAAGGGATTAAAGGGCTCTTGTACTTGGGCTTGGGCGCCACCCTCTGGCACTCCCGGCACTCTCGGCAGAATTTCTCCACCGCACGTTTTATCCCTGGCCAATAAAAGCGTGCCTTGATCCGTTCAGAGGTCTTCTCGACCCCCAAGTGCGCCCCCAGCACATGTGCATGCGCCAACTGTAAAACAGTGTTCACCATGGAGTGGGGCACGAACAGTTGCTCTATCTCACGCCCTTCACTCATAACTACCTGGTATAGGAGTTGTTTTTTTATGGCAAAATTTCTGCAGCACTCCCATCAATCAGACCTTCGCTCCCATCAATCAGACCTTTATGGTAGTGGCTAGACGGAAGCTACTTCTGAGTGAAAGGCATATGACAGCCCACCTGGAGTTTGCCAAATGGTACTTAAAGGACTCTAAGAGCATCAGGAAAAAGATTATCCGGTCTGATGAGACACAAATTGAAATTTTTGGCCTGAATGCCAAGTGCTACCATAAAGGTCTGATTGATGGGAGTGCTGCAGAGATGTTTGTCCTTCTACCAGGTTCTCCCATCGCTGCAGAGGAACTCTGAAGCTCTCTTAGAGTGGCCATTGGGTTCTTGGTCACCTCCTGACCATGTCCCTTCTTGCCCGGTTACTTAGTTTGGCCAGACGGCCAGCTCTAAGAAGAGTTGTGGTGGTTTCAAACTTATTCCATTTCACAATGATGGAGCCCACTGTTCTCCTGGGTGCTTTCAATGCTTTAGCAATGTTTTTATACCCTTCCCCAGATCTATGCCTCAACACAATTCTATCTCGGAGGTCTATGGAGAGTTCCTAGGACTTCATGGCTTGGTTTTTACTCTGACATGCACTGTCAACTGTGGGACCTTACATAGACAGGTGTGTGCCTTTCCAAATCAAGTCCAATCAATATAATTAAGCACAGCTGGACTCCAATGAAGGTGTAGGCCCATTTCAAGGATGATCAGAAGAATTGGACAGCACCTGAGTTAAATATACAAGTGTCACAGCAAAGGGTCTGAATACTTATGGCCATGTGATATTTCAGTGTTTATTTTGTAATAAATCTGCAAAAATTTCTACAAGTCTGTGTTTTTCTGACAATATTGGGTGCTGTGTGTGCATGAACGAGGAAAAAAATGAAATTAATTGATTTTAGCAAATGGCTGCAATATGACAAAGAGTGAAACATTTAAGGGGGTCTGAATACTTTCCGAACCCACTGTATCTATCATTTTTAAGAAAGTTATGGCAATTTATGTTATTGGATCACAGCTTTTGTTTCAAGCCCATTGAAAAGTAATGGGGGTAAATATGCAAATTTTCGAGTGTTAAAATGACCATAACTTCCTTAAAACTTAACATATGAGAGTGAATAAGGTATAAAATGTAATGAATTGTCATGCTCTATCTGGTGGGATACGTTTCAGGCTCGATTTATAACATTTCACATTTTTTTTACATGTCACTGTCACACACCCATCAAAACCAAACATTTCCATCAAAACCTACAATTTGTGCTCAATTGAAAATGTATGTTTTCTCATTTATTTAACAATGGATAACACAATTGAAACTACAGCTATCAATATCAACCTCTGCAACCATCACTTCAACGTTTGTGCAGCACCTTCACAGTATTGACTGTTTTACCACTGACAACCATACTACAATTTGGGTTTTGTACTGAGCACTCTTACTTAGGGAATATACTGTCAGAAAGTATTTGAAATCTCTATAGAAATGTGTATACAGTAAAATATTGTAGTTCTGTTTTTGTATTGCTGAATACTGTAAAGGATATTGTAAACAAGGACCTGTCAACACCATTGATTTACATTTGTTCTACTGTGTACAAAATGGCAAAGATTCTCACACAAATGCCAGCAGGAGAAAAACTCCTTGATTGGATTTAGCATTGGAGTGTAAGCTGGAAGAAACAGCATCATCATACGTGGATGGGCAGTGAACCAGTCATTCACTACTCGTGAATGGTGGAAGGCCACATTGTCCCAAATGATTACAAAACGGGACATGTCCGCCCTGAACAGGCCTCTCTCATGTGGCAGCACCAGCCTATCATACAAGGCATTGAGGAACGTAATTAGGCGATCGCTGTTGTATGGGCCTATGGTTGGTATATGGCAAAGGACTCCATTTGTGGAAATGGCTGCACAGATTGTAATGTTGGCACCCCTCTGTCCTGGCACGGTTACTGTCGCCCTGTGACCAATGATATTATGGCCACGTCTCCTAACTTTGGAGAGATTGAATCCCGCCTCATCCACATAGATGAACACATGATGTGTTGTGTCTGCTTCCAGATCCATTACTCTCTACATTCAAAAAAAAAAAAAAAAGAAATTCAGAGTAAATTACAACATATACAAAAGGTGCTGTTTTCTACAGTAATTGAATGATATGCAGCAAGACAAATCCTTTGCAGTGACAGATCCGTACCTGTACATACTGTGCATGCGCTGCCTTCACATTGTCGCTATTCCTTTGGAATGGTACCTTGTATAGCTGCTTCGTTGCCACCAGATTGCGTTTGAGGATGCGGTCTATTGTTGCAACACTGACACTGTTCACATTGACAAATGTCCCCTGGTCAGCTAAGCTGCCTTGATCTTACGCAACCTGATGGCATTGTTAGCAACCACCATGTCCACAATAGCAGCCTCCTGTTCTGCAGTGAACATTCTCCCCCTGCCACCAGTGTGGGCCAGTGTGTTGATTCTGTGAAAATAGTGCAATAGGCTGTAAATACTGTAAATATACAGTAATCAGAATTCTACTGTATATTTTGAAAGTCAGTTACTCTATTGTAAATGGCTTTAGTGAAACTACAGTACTGCATTGTATTGTATTACTTTACAAAAGTATAGAAATGGTTGTTGCCAAGAGTACAAATACAGTGAAACACAGTACAGTAAATTGACTGTAAAGGCCGGCAAAGTAACTTACCTATAGTCATTGCGGAACATACGAACAATTGATGCCACAGTATGACGGCTCAGGTTTGGCTGAACCCAGTGGTGTAGTCTACTTTTTTGTAGTGGGTATACTGTTATACTAATCTGTCCTAGAGCAACGCATTCTAGAGCAATACCTCATGACTACCATCACAATCAGTAATGCATAGAGAGCATTCAGAAAGACTGGTTATGTGTTATCAACATGTTAATATATTATAAGCATCACAAGACATATAACAGCCAATAACATTACCAATAACAATAATGAACAATAATGGAGTAGCAGCATTAACAATGAGCATTTCTGCAGTTCTGTCTCCAACACTTATTCATTACAGAATATTAGGAACTATAGAAGAATTAGGAAGTGAGGACACAAAAAGTCCACTTATCTTTCAAAACCATTGTCAAACTTAGGCTATGTACTGTACCAGCTTAAATTAACAAGAAAACATCCTAGAAGTGCACAAGACAAATAGCCTCAAACAAGAAAAAACTAAAAAGGTTAATTAACAAATAGGTTTCACCTCAATGAGGGTTGAGAAAGCACTTAACATACATACTGAGTTCACTGTGTTAGTCCAAAAGCCCTGAAAAAAGGATGGCACACTTATAGACAGCCCAGCTCCTGTTCCAGGATGGTAAGAGGTGGAGGGGTAGGGTCACTAAGTGACTGCAGGGAGAGGGTGGATAACTTGATAGTCTACAAAGCTTTCCAAATATGTTTGTACTCAGGCATCTGAGGTGCGCATTGCCTCGTTGCTTGCGTAGCAGAGCGATGGCTTCTCAGCCATGTTGTGACGTACTTCCTTGGCTCAAAAAGTGTTACAGGGGGCCCATTAATGCTGATCATCATCAAATTACTTATATTAAACAACAACAGTGTAGATCTCTTGTCTGTGCATATATTGTTCATCAGACTGAAGCCCCTTTCACACTCAGCAGTGCTGCAAGGGATGGTCTGCATGCATCTTATGAGTGGTTTTAGGCTTTCAGGCTCACTGTCTGGGTGCTCAAGGAAATCTCTCATACCATTAACTGCTTGCTCTTTACAAAGATTGAACCACCTGCACAGTCGTTTCACTTGAGCCTCACCATGCCGTATGCCAGGTGTTGATGGCCAGTTGCCTGTATCCAGAATGTTTAGATCATGAAGCATTTCATCATCAAATGAGAGGCGCTTCTCCAAGTTGTTGATCAGACTTTGTAGGAATTGCTTTGCATTGATTGGTGTGAGCTTTGCATTTGACTCCAGGGGAACCGATCCAAAATGTCCCAAAGCTTGTGCAGTCAGTGCCTCCTCTGATTTTTCTCCTGGGGTGTCACACGCAGTATCGCTCCCCTTCTCTCGCATTGATTCGCCACACTAACGTTAGCCAAGTTAGCTAGTTCTAGATACATTTAAAATGTAAATATGCCAACAATCCCTTGCTATTTCAGTGATGTTAATGATAACGTTAATGATAACGTATTTCACCTACCAGGTAACGTTATGGTAGCGTCGGGCTCGTTCTCTGAAGCATTACTGTTTAGGACAGCTTCATCCTCAGCTGGTTCCTTTTCAGTAACAACCGCGTTTTTGTCATCTGCTGCAGTTGTAGTGTCCTCTGAAAAAGCAGTAGCTTCAGGGGCAACCTTTCTAAAACACTGAAAGAGTGTAGTTTGCTTTCGTTTCATCGTTATATCTCCGTCCCTTCCTTAGTGATTCCCATTCGTTGATTTTCAAGTTACAAAAATGATGTTGTTACGTATCCTCACGCATTTTTAAGAGGGTATACGGAAATCACTGAGCTATTCTAGTGGGTATACGGCTTATACCTGCGTATCACGTAGACTACACCACTGGCTGAACCCTTTGGCCAGCCTCTCTCATGGAGAGGCCATGATTGACTACGTGATCAATGATTGTTGCCCTAATTTCATCAGAGCATCTTACACGAACGCCACGTCCCCTGACAGGGGCCCCTCTACCTCTACCACGACCTCTTTCTCTTCCTAGTCCTAGTCCTAGTCCTCTTCCTAGTCCTAGTCCTAGTCCTCGCTGAGGTTGTTGGTGGCGGCCTCCTCGATCCATGCTTGGTATCAACTTCAATCTATTGACCTCTTTTATAGGTTGCTGACGATATTTAGAATTGAGAGCAGTTTCAGTAGGCTGCTACTAAGTGTCTGCAATGTGTTGACATGGTTATTCAATTAGGTTTCGTGTCTCTCTCTGAGAAGTGTGTTAACTGTTTTGAAAAGTGTGTTAAAACTCAAAGAAAATTGTGTGAATGCAATGAGAAATAGTTAACCCATTCGCCAGAGAAGACTCTTGCTGTGCAAAGAGGTGTGAGCATTAGATTAAGTTGACCCATGATTCGCTAAATGTGTGTAAGCAATCAAGAAAAACTGTAAAAACGTTTTAAACATTGTTTTTCGAACTTAGTAATCTCAGTATCGCAGTTTATGTATGACAGTTTTTTTTTTTGATTGCTTAGGCACTATCTTTGAAACTATAGGCTATTTTTGCAAAACTCTACACACTAATCACAAAACCTTACACCAAACCAACAAAACATTATACATCTCTTGCAAAAGCAAACTATTCTTGCAAAACTTTTCAAACTCTTTAAAAAAAATGTGTTTTTGCATCAATACAGTACACACAAACCATAATTTGAATAAGCACATGAAGCACCAACTATGCACTGATAGTATAAATGAAAGGTATAAATGAGGCTTTTTCTTTTTCTGTGTAGTAAACACACATACACACAGGTATCCAAATGTGTAAAGTATGGATGTGTATTCTGAACATAACACACTGTGAATACAAATAAGGGGAAAAAGTTGTATATTTTTTTTCCTCAACATTTTCGAACACTCCTCAAACAACAAAAGCACGGTAGAAGAAAACAAAAACATTTGTGTTAGAAAAAAAGAACATTAAAAAATCTTGCCTTCTTTGTGGGTCTGGCCATAAGACTTCATCCACATCACATGCAATGTTGTTTTGAGCTAGGCAGCGTGGAAAGGATAGCCTGGAGTGCTGTATCCAGCCCTGGCATGACCCCTGATCGATGTCTCCACAAGCCTCCTCCATTGCCTTTAGAAGGGGTATGCGTTGGTGGGGCTGGCGATCATACACCTTCCAACGCCATGCAGAAAATAATTATTCAATAGGATTCAAGAACAGAGAGTATGGGGGGAGATTGAGTGCGATGAAAAGTGGGTGACCTGTGAACCAATTGCGGACCAAAGCAACCCGGGGGAAACTAACATTGTCCCAGATGATAATGTACCTGGGCTGCTCTGGCCCCTGGTCATTAGGAATTAGTCTATTGTGGAGGGTGTCCAGAAATGTGATAATGTGTGCAGTGTGGTATGGGCCTAGGATTGCATGATGGTGAAGGACGCCGTTTTGACTAATAGCCAAACACATTGTTATGTTGCCACCACGTTGTCCCGGGTCGTTGATGATGGCGAAGTGTCTGAGGCACATCTCTTTAGTCTCTCTTATAGTCATTAGGTGCAGATGTGGAGGGGGCGTAGCAATAGAGCCTTCTGGTGCAATGAGCTATCCTTACTGTCACCAATCATAAGTGATGATCCGCCCCTATCAGGACTGCTGATGATGTGGTGGGATGGTCTCTGAGTGCCCTCATGGCTGCGTGCTCCCTGTGCCACTCACCTAATTAATTATGCTGCCCTAGATTACTTCTGCTGGTGCAAAAGTGTTATCACTCTACTCTTTCCCTTGATCCGGTGTGATATTTATCATAGTCATAATTGCACCTTTCCTCTTTTCTCCCCGGCTTCGTGGCACCTGCCCGGAGCTCACCTGCCCCAGAGTCAACCCCCACCCCTGCCATGTGTTAGCCGGATGCCGCTGGCCCGGACCCTAGCTGCTGGTTCCATCCCCGCCCTGCCCTGGTATCTGGAGGGATGAGGTCCACCCACCCCTACACTTAGGATGCCGAAGAATGCCCTTCCGGTGGTCTGTTAAGCCTCATGAGCCTCAAGGACTATTTGTTTTTGTTTTTCTCTGTATCCCACCATTTTCCAGGAGTTCATCTCGGCCGCCTTTTAAGGGGTCAGAGAATAATTTTCCAGTTTCCCACATTGGCTCCAATGGTTTTCTGGTTTTTTGATTCCCTCTGGAAAATGCCAATTGTGAAGCGCTGTGTGACAACCTGTTTGTAAATGGCGCTATACAAAAATAAAGATTGATTGATTGATTGATTGATTGATTGCTACAATGATCTTTTGAATGAAGTACCCAGAAATATCCAGCAGTGTTTTTTGTAGAGAACCTTTATTATACATTTTTGGGTCCGTTTTATTTAAGAACATAAGAACATAAGAATACATAATGATGAGAACGGGCCATCTAGGCTCATCATGTCCTAATCTAAAGAGTATCTAGTACTACATCTAGCCTGGACTTGAATAGCCCAAGCATTTCTGCCTCTACTACCCGACCTGGCAAGCTGTTCCAGGCATTGACAACTCTCTGTGTAAAGAAAAACTTCCTTTAACTCATTTCCACCTGTGGCCTCTTGTTCTGCTGACCCCACTTTGGAAGGATACAAGGCCTGCACAATCCCTTTTTTTATCCTGATGTGTGTATGTATGTGTGCATGTGTGTATGTGTGCATGCATGTGTGTGTGTGTTTGTGTCTGTGCGTGTGCATATGTGTGTGTGTGCCCATGCGTGTGGGTGTGTGGGTGTGCGTGCATGTGTGTGTGTATGTAAGTGTGTGGGTGTGTGTAGCTGTGCGTGTGCATGTGTGCGTGTATGTAAGTGTGTGTGTCTGTGTATGTATGTGTGCATGCATGTGTGTCTGTGCATGTGTTTATGTGTTTGTGCGTGTGCCTGTGTGTGTGTATAGGTGTGCGCATGTGTGCGTGCATGTGTTTATGTGTCTGTGAGTGTGTGAGTGTGTGTGTATGTGTGCATGTGTGTGTGCATGTGTGTGTGTTTGCGTACTTGTGTGTGCGCAGATTAGTGGAGTGTCCAGTGGCTCTCTTACATTTTACATTTTACATTTACATTTTAAGCATTTAGCGGACGCTCTTGTCCAGAGCGACTTACAAGATGTGCATCAATACATGGTAGGAATAATCATAGTTAGTGCGCGAGATCAGTGCAGGAATACAGCAATAGACATCATTGCAGGCATCTGCAGACCATACCTGTAACACCGGGAAGGAAAAGGTTAGTGTATTTTTTTTTTTATAGTATAGTGTTGAACAAGTAAGCAGAGGTGAAGACAGTTTAGCTAGATGGACAGAGATCAGGGGTAGTGGAGTCTGAAGAGGTGGGTTTCTTGCGGAAGATTGGAAGTGATTCCGCAGTCCTGACCGATTGCGGGAGGTCGTTCCACCAACGAGGGACCAGGACAGAGAAGAGGCGAGACCGCGAGGAGCGGCTGCCAGGCGCTCGGAGGGATGGGGCAGTCAGTTTGCCAGCGGAGGCTGAGCGGAGGGGTCTGGGAGGTGTGTAGGGCGTGATGAGTGACTGGAGGTATGGGGGAGCAGTACCTCTGGCGCTTGAAAAGCAAGCACCAGTGACTTGAATCTGATGCGTGCTGCGATGGGGAGCCAGTGCAGAGAGGAGAGTAGAGGGGTGACGTGGGTGAACTTCGGCTGGTTGAACACCAGGCGAGCAGCAGCGTTCTGGACTAGTTGCAGTGGCTTGATGGCACAGGCCGGAAGGCCTGCCAGCAAGAGTTGCAGTAGTCCAGACGTGAGATCACCAGGGCCTGGACCAGGAGTTGAGTGGCCTCTTGGGTGAGGAACGGTCGGATCCTCCCGGATGTTATGGAGGGAGAAACGGCAGGTCCGAGTGATCGCTGCAATATGGCTCGAGAAGCACAGCTGGTTGTCCAGGGTTACCCCAAGACTCCTGGCAGACTGGGACGGAGACACTATGGAGCCTTTCCACGGTGATTGACGCATCAATCATCGGGAGCCCTTCGCTGGGAGGAAGAGCAGCTCTGTCTTCCCCAGGTTCAGCTTCAGGTGGTGGGTGGACATCCATGCGGAGATGTCAGCCAGGCATGCAGAGATCCGTGCCGGGACCTGGGTATCAGATGGAGGAAGGAGAGAAAGAGTTGAGTGTCATCAGCATAACAGTGATAGGAAAAACCATGAGCAGAAATAACAGAGCCAAGTGACTTGGTGTACAGAGAAAATAGGACAGGGCCTAGCACCGAGCCCTGCGGGACACCGGTAGAGAGGGTGCGGGGAGAGGAGAGGGATCCTCTCCAGGCCACCTGGTAGGACCGGTCAGCCAGGTAGGACTCAAACCATGTCAACGCAGATCCAGAGATTCCCATCTCGACGAGAGATGAGAGCAGGATCCGGTGGTCCACGGTGTCGAATGCCGCCGACAGGTCGAGGAGGAGGAGGACGGAGCTGAGGGATCGGGACGTGAAGAGCCTCAGTGACCGCAAGGAGAGCAGTGTCTGTGGAGTGGCCTGCTCTGAACCCAGATTGGTTAGGATCAAGCAGGTCGTTCTGTGAGAGATGAGCAGACAGTTGATTATAGACAGCCCGCTCTAACGTTTTGGAGAGGAATGGGAGGAGAGAGACAGGTCGGTAGTTAGAGATGACAGCAGGATTCAGAGAGGGTTTTTTGAGGAGGGGGACAACCTGAGCACATTTGAGGGAGGAGGGGACAGAGCCAGAGGAAAGAGAGGAGTTAATGACATTGGAGACAAAGGGGAGGATGTCCGTAGCAATGGACTGGAAGAGGGGGGAAGGAATGGGATGGTGGGAGAGGAGGTGGTGGGATGGTGGGAGAGAACAAGTTGAAGGATGTCTGAGTCAGGGAGGGGTGAGAAGGAGGACAGAGGAGTGGGAGGTTTAGGTAGCGGGATGGGAGAGGGAGAGGTTGGGGGGAAGGAGTTGCGAATAACCTCAACCTTCTCGTGAAAGAAGGATGAGAAGTCATCGGCGGTTATAGAGGAGGGGGGTGGCGGAGGAGGAGGGGTGAGGAGAGAGGAAAACGTAGCATAGAGTTTACGTGGGTTGGAAACAGAAGATTGAATCTTAGAAAGGAAAAATGCAGACTTAGCAGAGGAGAGGTTAGTGGAGAAGGAAGCCAGGAGTGTGTGGAAGTCAGACAGAGCTACAGGGGATTTGGATTTTCTCCATTTCCTTTCCGCACGCAGCTTCAGTCGGTTAGCCCGAATGGAATCGGTTAGCCAGGGGGGGGGGGGGCGGAGACGAGCGGGTTTAGCGGATAGAGGACAGAGTAAGTCAAAGGAGGAGGGTGAGAAGTGAGGAAGAGGAACAATACCAAATCTCCACAGGGGGGAGATGAGTATACTTGTCCCTCCACCTCTACCTGAGGGTCGTGGAGTGTGGGAGAAGGTGTAGGCCGCAGAGAGAGCAGCAGGGGTGGCTGTGTTCTGCGGAGTGATCCAGGTCTCCGTGAGCGCCAGGAACTGCAGGGAGAGTAGTGAGGCCTGGGCCGAGATGAAATCGGCCTTCCGGACAGCGGACTGGCAGTTCCATAGTCCACCTGCTACCACTACGTCAACACTGGGAGATCTAGGAGGGTAGATGAGATTGGACAGATTACGGGTGTGGGTAGAATCTCTCCTTCTAGGCAATCTAACAGAGGAGACATGGACTGGGATAGGGAGGTAGCATGTAGTGTTAGATGCAAAGGAAGAAGAACAGGGAGATACAAAACTATGATACTCACCGTGCGGCGAGCACTCCCTAGCTGGCCCCCCTCGGTGGACTCCTGCAGGTAGACTCCTACGTCTTTGTCCGCCGAGTCTTCGTTCGGTGAGGCTAGGAAGGTGAGGCTGCCGCGGAAAGCTGCCGCTATCCACAACTATGATTGCTTATATGTGGCGAATGCCCCCTGACAACAATACAGACTAATTACCAATTCCTTACATTAATCAACTGCAAACACGGGTGCTAAGCCTGTTAATCAAAACTGATTGAAACGCTAAGTATCAATCAACTTTGAACTAAATCTTCTAAGCAGCGACTGAAGCTAGTAATCAACTAATAAACTGTGGAACAAAAGCAACAAGCTACTAATTAAACTAACAAAGTAACGAGACTTGCTACTGAAACAGGTGAAAACAGGTAGTGAACGCAGAAAAACTACACACGAAGTCTAACGCCGGGTAACCAACTCTTTCCTCCTCTTCCTGCTCTTCCTCTCCTCCTGTCACTCCTTATATCACCTGAGCGAGGCAGCACTTTGGTTCCCCAGCCCACCTTCGGCTTCCTCTCCTCCCAGACTCCTCTGTGCCCCCTTCCCTGTCCAGACAGTGGAGAGAAGCCACCTCTCAGCCCAGGAAACACATGCTTTAAGTCAACAGCCCCCCCTTCTCTCCCTCTGGGTGTATTAAATAGCATCTCTGGCCAGACCTTACAACATGGTCTTCAATAAATAATTGTGTGTAATAGCACTGTCAGAGTGTTTAATTTAGCCATCACAAAACATGCTTTTCCCAAGACCAAGACCGTAGCCCCCCCAACAAGGAGGCCAATTCACGTTCATAACTGTAGACTAATTTACGAAGTATCTTTTGTTCAATTTCGGGGAGCAGCTCGGGGGGTACATTTTGTAACATAAAGAAATGGCTGGCTTAACGGGACGAGTACGTGATTGGAGAGCAGCCACGCACGCGGTTCACACAGCGCACAGGAGTTCGGAATTTGGACGTTGAAACTCCCCGGCGGGTTGTCCCGGTTCACACAGGAATCACAGAAAAAATACTGCGGTCCAACAAAGCCGTCTAGAGTCTAAGGCTAATGAGTCTGAGATCAGCCCATTTTCCCCAATCCCTTCAGCGTCAGATGAAAAAAACATGGATTTAATGAAGAGAAAACATCACCACCAGCCCCACACTAGCCCCGTCCGTCCGTCTCATGCTATGTTACAGCATGGGACAAGGCTCAGGCAGGCATGGCAGAGCGGAGATCTTCATGGCTACAGCGGAGAATATACACACCACATGTTGATACAGTCACTAATCGCAATCTAGCGGAGTAGCGCTCCACACCTTGCACTGACACTACACGCCTAAGGCACAGATACCGGCCTACTGTAGCAGTGATATCTCAGGTCATGCACTGGCTCTATACACCTCACTCACAGGTACTTTTGACCTACCACCCTAAAGTAGTATGTAGCATAGGGGGGGGCATTCCCTTTCATTATGCACCCCCCCTCCAATAGTTCATATGTGGTTATGCCCTTGGTATGTAGTATACACCAAACCCTCAGCACACTATTATTATACACTGCACAAAGCACAATGACTACACACTACACACCAACTGATGTCAGGCACATCAATACAACGCACTGCGCACTGGTACAACACAAAACATGCTCACTACACTCTCTGCATTGATTCCACACAAACTGATAGAACACAGCTCAGTCAACTAAAAGTCTCACACTCAGTTGCAGACCGTGAGAGATCAGGTAGGAAAATAACTTAACTTTAAACATATGTGAGTCATGTGCCATTTGTTCAAAGAAATTAACAAAATGGGCAAAAATCTATCTCGTCTTTTACTACTTTTTGGGCCAAAACTATTTACCAAAACGACACGTTTCTACCGAGCGTGCGAAGTCAGAAACTGAGTCAATGACTCAGAAACGCTGCTATACTGCTACATCAGCAGCAGCTCATTGCATCTTGCTGAATCTATTTGACAGCAGTAGCGAGCATTCGTTTGGCATGTTTTCCCCTCACACATACATGTGTGCTGTTCGACATACATTGCGTCCTGGGGCCACAATATATGATCAGGCATCCTTGGGCTTTGACATTGACAGCCTTGTAGAAGATGGCTGTCAAAAAACGACAAGGAGATCAATGGCGGTGACCATCAAGTAACGTCGGTTGCCATTCTGACTTCACAGATGTGGCCTTAGCTTCACACCAAATGGGTGAGGAACAACAATCTGGAGAAGAAAGGTTGGAAAAGCAAACATGAATACAGCCCCAGAGCAATGCCATCGAACTAAGACTCTCAGCCTCCTGCCTCCTGTTTTCCAACATAACCGAAGAGTGCAATCTGAAGATACCCTCGTTTCAAACTGTGAAGGAAACGTTGTGCTGCTTCCATAAACAGGTGCCCCAGAGCAAGAAATTAACTTTATGGTATCGTCACGTAGTATGGTTTCTTCTTCAATTTGCAATTATCTTGAAGATCAAACTTAGAGTCTCCCCCCCCGCCGCACCCCGCACCCTTTACTATTAAGAGTCCTCCTCCACCACTACTGTACGTACACTAATGTAAAAGGATATGAACATTCATGGCCCATTAAATCTTAGGGGAGCCAAGGGGAGCCTTGGGGAACTGGTTAACTCCACCTAATCAAATGTATTGCCTATTGTGGTGGAAATAGCATTAGCAAAAGGAATTAGCATTTCCTCTTTTCTAAAACCTCACTTGGGAATTCATCCATCATGCACCTCGTCAGTGGCGAGCCGCATGGGCGAGTTTTTATTTGCAGTAATGCTGAAGGCACAGCAAATTAAACATCCTCGGTGCACCGGCAAAGGCTGGTGATGGGGTGAGAGGCCCCCCACGCTGTGAACAACACACACACTGGACTACAGAGCTGCAATTCCAGCAAGAGAGGGGAGGAGCCATGTAAACACTTTCCATCGGCTCCTTCCCTCTCTTGCTGGAATTGCGGCTCTGTAGTCCAGTTGGTGATGTCACTCTGCTGCTGCCCTTACCACTGTCACTGAGACAAACACAGTGTATGCACCATCAATTCCCCCATTTTCTTCCCAGTCTGAAGGCTTAAGATTCTGATTCATATTTCACAATTCTTTAGACAATTTGCATTCATTGCGAATAGTAATAGTTGCAGATATTCTGCAATCTGTTATTTCTTTTTTACGTACCTGTACTGCATATCAAGTATGGGTCAATTACATTTAAATTCAGTAAATTCAGATAAATTCATTATGCCCATTGTTCAATTCATACATTTAATTTCAATTTATTTCCTGAATGGATTAAACTGAAATTGAATTAACCACACACCCCTGCTGTAGAGTCATTGGTGATCAGTATTACCACCAATCAGAATGGGAATGGAAGCCAACCAAAAAAAGAATTTCACTCAAAACCAAGTCATTAGCAAGCGTAGCATTATCATAAATGTCCAGTGTTGGAAGGTACAACTACCTTTGCTGTAAATCTTTGGTGAAAGCAGAACTACTTTTCAATCTAGCCTGACTTAGACCTGCTCAGTGTGTGCCTTCACAGCGGTCCAATGATGAATAATCATAAACTGTTACAAACCGAAATGACAAAATATGTACATTTTAGGAGGAGAGTGAGCAGATGATTTAGCTTCCCAGGGAACAGTAATGTGTTCCAGTTAAAATAATAATCCAAGTTCAATTGTCCCACTACTACAGCATTTTGATTATAGTCTCTCAGTCTCCTTCCAAATGCAATTAGAAGACAGACTGTGCAATATGCTGGCACTGTGTGGGCCACCGGAGTATTCCAGTGGTAATGGATGCAGTGGTGAGCATGTCGTAGAGCCACCAGCCATATGATTGAAACACACATAACTGTCCACAGCACTGTTAAATACTGAACAAAAATAAATAACCATTGTAAAACATGTGTGCCCATACCATTTCTTCATTTTTTTTTTAAATCTGATTTTTTCCAGTTTTTCTCCCAATTTGGTAACCAATTATACCCCCTATTTCTTTCAATTTACCCTCCCCCACGAGCTTGCCGCTCGTCTTCAGAGGCAAGCCAGTTTTTCCCATATGGAGACACCTTTCGCACCCTTCTCGTGAGCCCGTGCAGGCTCACCCTCCCCCCTCCCCTGGGGCTCTCTGTTGAAATGTGAACATAATTGTGTGTGGGGGGGAAGCTGATGTCATTCTAAAAATGTTTAAAATTGGGACAGGACACACAAAAAATGTAAGTAAAAATCAAGCCAGATTTAACCAATAGAATTGAACAGCTATGGTACTTGATTAATGACATAACGGCTTACAAATACAAAAGATATCAAAAGAACTTAACAATATTTTGCATTTACATCTTATCCAGAGCAACTTACAAGATGTGCATAAATACATGGTAGGAAAAATCATAGTTCGCGCAAGAGATCAGTGCAGTAATACAGCGATAGACATCATTGCAGGCAGCTGCGTACCATACCTGTAACACTGGGAAGGAAAAGGTTAGTAAATTATTATTATTATTATTATTATTTTTATTTTTATTAAATGGAGTAAGCAGGGGTATATATAGTGTTGAGCAAGTAGGCAGTGGTGATGACAATTAGCTAGGTGTACAGAATTCAGTGGTAGTGGAGTCTGAAAAGGTGGGTTTTGAAAGATCGCAAGTGATTCCGCGGTCCTGACCGATTGCGGAAGGTCGTTCCACCAGCGAGGGGTCAGGACAGAGAAGAGACGAGACTGCGAGGAGCGGCTGCCAGGCACCCAGAGGGATGGGGCAGTCAGTTTGCCAGAGGAGGCTGAGCGAAGGGGTCTGGCTGGGGAATAGGGAATGATGAGTGACTGGTGGTATGGGGGAGCAGTACCTCTAGCTCAGGGGTGTCAAACTCATTCCATCGTGGGCCGACTGTATGCAGGTTTTTGTTGCAACCAGTGCACAACACCAGGTGATTTCAATTAGTTCCCCTCCGTAGTTGAAGAAGGAAGCTAATTCGTGAAATCACCTAGTGTAGTGCACTGGTTGCAACAAAAACCTGCATACACTCGGCCCACGATGGAATGAGTTTGACACCCCTGCTCTAGCTGCTTGAAAAGCAAGCACCAGAGAGGAGAGTAGAGGGGTGACGTGGGTGAACTTTGGCTGGTTGAACACCAGACGAGCGGCAGCATTCTGGACTAGTTGTAGAGTAAAAAAAGGAACAATTGGTTGTGAATATAAATACTTGTGTTCACACAAATATGGAATGTTCCAGTGAGTTAAGTTACAGCAAAGATTTTGGAAAGATGGAACCAATTAATTGACTCTCCACTAAATATAAATATGGTGCATGTACAAAGAGCTGTACATTATTTACAAAAATGTATATACAGCTGGATGCCACTCGGCTGTCCTACCCAGAGACCGTAGCAAATTCTCCCTGTTGTTTCTAAACCAGATCCCCTGGCAGAGGGCCCTGCTGCAAATTCCACAACTTCCAGAAAACCTGAACTCGAATTTTCATGGAGAAAAAAAACCAGCATTGGACCTCTCACATGACATTCCCAAATAAGGCGTTGTGGACTGGGGGGCTGATTGCTCCATATGACTCAATGATCAAGGAATTATAACAGAGTGAGCTGCAGCAGAACCAGTAGAGGGAAGACAGCCCACTTCCACCAAAAATATTCACATGCAAATTGGGCAGAGCGGGGCAAGGCACAGCACCTTAACTTTATCTGCTGCCTGGTCCATTGTACATAAATGCATGATGGAATTGACTCATGTTATCAATAATAGTAAATGCAAACTGACATGAAGCCATAAAACGTTTTAGCATTTTCGTCTGGTGCTTTACGAGTGTGAGCTGCCTATCACGGTCACGGTTCGAAACCTGACTGTGCCAGACCGGCCCTTGTCGGTGTTTGGCTGTCCGCCCTAGGGGGAGGTGGGAGGCTGAGCCGGCACGAGCTCACCGAGGAGTGCAGAGGACTTCCCTGTGGACAAAATAATAGGTAGGTTCTGTCTCAGAGGAAGCGGTTCATTGCCGATCTTGAGGAAGTGGCCTGTCCCACGAGTTTGTGGGGGAGGGTAAAAATCGAAAGAAATAGAGGGTACAATTAGCCACTAAATTGGGAGAATTGTTTTTTTTACAAATATACGGCTGTACAAAACTTACATATGAATGTATTTGGAATTTATGCATCCAACAGATATATTTTTTTTTACATGTACTAATTCAACTCTCTCAGCCCTGATCTATAGCTCCCACAATAAGGGACTGTCTTCCATGGTCATTCAATACCATGGACACACCTCTGTGGTATGCTCCTCACATTTCCACATAGACATACAGTATATACATAGATGCCTCATTCACCCTGTTCAGATACATCTGCGCGGCCGCCATATTGAGGCAGGAAAGATCCGCGTCTAAACAAACGTAAGTGTTTCACAAAGTTATGCAGCATTTGGCTGTAGAAATAGGAGGAACAATGGAAGCAAGGCTCGTGGGATAACTTGTGGTTATTTCACTATTTCACGGTCGCTTAAAGCTGATGTTGAATAACCGTCAGATATTGCCATGATGATAACAAAACATATAACGTTAGCTACTTGTTAAACCACTGCATGACTACAGATTATAGAGATTATAATAAATGGATAAATGCACACCTTACGTGACTGCAACAATGAATTAGATGACTATCAAGTAAATAGTCACTTGGTCATGCAGTGGTTTGACAACTAGCTAATGTTATGTTTTGTTATCATCATGGCGATATCTGTCGGTTGATGGCCAGGTCCAGGGCCCAAGAGGACCTTTTGCAAACCCACTCTCTGTCGTTTTCTTTCTTCTTCTTCATTTTTTTGGGGGCATTTTGCTGCACCTGAAAGCATTGCTGAAAGGACACTGCTAACAGAGCAAGCATAATACTGAACCAGAAAGACTTTTCGCGCACATTGCAAGGTGCTTACGTTGTGTATGACTTTAAAAAATAAAGCATTAAAATAAGGTTTTCGATTGGGGTTTTTATCCGAAAATATTTAATATAAAAAATGTAAAAAATGTATCCCTCTGTCTGGGCCCCCCCTGTGGCAATTAAACACTAGGCATGTGCCTAGTTTGCCTATGCCTAGATTCGGCCCTGCTAGTACTGGGCAGTTCAATTATTTTTGATTAATCGTTCAATTCGAGTCAGTACCTCTAAATGAATCGAACCTTTCGAGTTTTCTGTTTTTTTCGAAGATTGAGGTATCTGGCCTTCATGCCTTCCAGGCAATGTCCTGTATGCCTTACACATCAACTCTTATTAAGTGTTGTATTCATTTTTGGCGAGTAGAAGGCATGATATCTTTTTAATTGTATGCCTATTTATAACTGTTATTTTTTCTGTTTCATTACATTTTTAGATGGTGACTGACTTATGAAGTTATGCATAAGTTTTAACAGTTTTTTATTTAATTAAAAATGTTTTACTGTTGTGCTAGGTCAACTGTTATTTGTTAAGAAAATAATTTACCAAGTGCAAAAGCACACTTTTATTTAAACTTGTTTGTAATATCGCTTGAGTCTATAGAGCTAACGCTATGTCATCAACAGGCTCAGCAAGTACCAACCAAGCAGAAAACAGCAACAGCGAGCCTTGCCAAATTCCGCAGACTTAGCTGCAGGCTGTCTGGTCTGAGACGAGCAGCATCTACACTCTACAGCATTCAGTACCACCTCCATGTCGAGTCTAGTCGAGCTCAAGTTTGCTGTATCAGTATTCAGTATTCAGGTCGGGTACACGAACGACCACCTCAGGTTCAAAGCAGTACAGTATCTAAGCACAGCATCTAGGCACAGCAAGTCCTGCAGGGAAAACCACAGCTCAGCACCAGTCAAAACCGCTCAATACCGGACCATAAAACGTTTGCTTGAGAAGGTATACTTTAACAAATTGGCTAAGCCTATTGCAATGCTTATTGGCGATCATTGACAGTGGTTCCGTGGCTCACTGTAGCCTGTACATTAATTATTTACAGAAGCCATTTGTCTCGGTGCATATATGGTTGAAAGAGTAGGCGGGCGGCGGGAAGGGGAGGGCAACTAGCACGACATTGGAAGAGCTGCTGGCGAGGAAAACTCGAGTGGGAGGAATCAGTACATTACAGACTCGGTATGATTCGAGCAAGAGAATGATTCATTCAAAATGATTTGTTCATTCTTTTTTGCCTAGCACTAATATACAGCTTCCCCCGATCCTGATTAATTAACGGCAACAGGTGTACCCCATTGCACCAGCTCAGTGAACTCACCACATTCTCACGAGCCCTAGTAACTGCGTGCTTCTGCAACCGCTGCCATTCACATCGTAATCAACATCATTAAAGACATCCAAAACGGATGCCCCCCTTCAAACAGTGGAATGGAAGCAAAAGCCTGATACACCAAGGAGAGGAGCCCTATTATGAAATGTATTATCGGCCTGCAGACTTATTTCTGCCTGCAGACCATGCTGCTGCAGGACCGCAACTCGGACACACCTGGTACTCTCAAACCAAGATCTAGCTGTGCCGGTCAAGCTGGTGGTTCTCGCCCTGGAGTCTCCTGGTCACACGCCAGGAGTAACGGGGATAGGCTACATCTGGCCTCGCCATGCATCGGGCCAAGTTTCACACAATGGATCGTTTCTCTCACGGTCCCCCTTTTCCGTGGCGACGAAGAGCAAAAACCGGGGCACCATTAATTTTCACTGACAACTTTGTGAAAACAATTAAATTCAATCCGGTCAAATTAATCTGAACTCAAGTTGGTGTGGGATGGGGTGGGGTTTCTTGAGACGGATGCGTGAGGGTTGTACCCGAAATGCACGACTCAGAAACAAAGACGTAAAATAAAGACCCGCAAGGGCTTTATTAGAGGAATGTTCAGGAGACGTAGTCAAAACAAAAGCAAAGTCCGATAACCAAAAAATCTAGCCAATAACCAAAGTACAGTACCTAGGGAGAAGGCAGTCTCGAACTCGGTAAACCATGCAAAAAATCCAAAAGCAAACCAGAGTAGCTGTCAGCGGGGCAGAGGTACAGGAGGATGGAAGGCAGGCTCGTAGTCAGGGACGGTGCAAGAGTCAAGACCGAAGTCTGCTCCGCGGGGCAAAGGCACAAAAGACAGCAGGCAAAAACTTGTGGTCTAAACAGGCAGTGTGGTAACAAAAACGGCAGGCAGTAACAATGGTCAATAACAGGCTTGGATCGTAACAAGAAATCAGACAATGAAAACACTCAAGAGTGCAATAGTAAACTAGGCAACAATTTCGCAAAGACATGACAAAAACACTGAGCTTATATGGAGGTGTAGACAGGTGCAGACACTTAGCTTGAGAACAGAGCGAAACAGAAAACAGCTAAGGAGAGCGTGACAAGGTAACCAGATAATTAGTCATTGTTAGTAATTATCCTATCCTGACCTAGCGTTAGTAGATTAGTAAATAGACATGAACTAGAAACAAAAGGAAACATGAATACACATGGTTAGCAAGTTAGTAATTAGTACATCTCCAGCACGTCGGCAATTAGAGTTCATAAATTGCCAATCGTGCTAGCAGAAACAATAAACCTATCTAATCGTTAGTAAATTAGTAATCAGACAAGGAGGGGTTAGAAATAATAAGGAGACGTGAGCGACAGTGAGAGAGAGAGAGAAAGCATGAACGCAAGATTTGCAGAAAGAACATGAAAAAGTGTATGCTTTAAACATGAACAGAAACGTAACATGAAAACAGAATCAAGACATGACATGAAATGAAACGTGACATGAATGAAACATAAAACGTGGCAAGAATAACATGGAACCGTGACATTTCTTGGAGGTTGAAAATGGAGCCAGAGTTGTTCAATACTTTAAAAGTTCATTTATTTACAAAGTGAAAAATCCCCAAAAGATTAAGACCGTTTGCCAGCAGAGCAGAAAGTATGAGAAACTGGGGAAACTTGGGATATAAAGAGATGCTACTCTCTCCTATTCCATGTAAAACTAAAAAATGAACATCTGCATCTCAGAAGATGTCCTTAACAAACCACCATGAAAATATTTGTTTCTAACTCACTGTAGTTCAGACTGCATGTTTTGTTTTTTACAACGAAATGTAGAACATTCACTTTCTGTACGGACTAGGTCATTCAATTCAGGCTTACATTTTTTCACTGTTAAATACTGACCATAACTATATAAGAAATTAAGCTCTAATGCCTTATATTATTTTATTTAACCAAGTAGGTCAACTGACCTCTCTGTGGCTCAGTTGGTAGAGCACAGCGTTGGCAACGCTTCGGTTGTGGGTTCAATCCCCACTGGGGCCACATATACTGGATAAAATCGTCTGCTAAATGGCATATACAGTGGGTTCGGAAAGTATTCAGACCCCCTTAAATGTTTCACTCTTTGTCATATTGCAGCCATTTGCTAAAATCAATTAATTTCATTTTTTTCCTCGTTCATGCACACACAGCACCCAATATTGTCAGAAAAACACAGACTTGTAGAAATTTTTGCAGATTTATTACAAAATAAACACTGAAATATCACATGGCCATAAGTATTCAGACCCTTTGCTGTGACACTTGTATATTTAACTCAGGTGCTGTCCAATTCTTCTGATCATCCTTGAGATGGGCCTACACCTTCATTGAGTCCAGCTGTGCTTAATTATATTGATTGGACTTGATTTGGAAAGGCACACACCTGTCTATGTAAGGTCCCACAGTTGACAGTGCATGTCAGAGTAAAAACCAAGCCATGAAGTCCTAGGAACTCTCCATAGACCTCCGAGATAGAATTGTGTTGAGGCATAGATCTGGGGAAGGGTATAAAAACATTGCTAAAGCATTGAAAGCACCCAGGAGAACAGTGGGCTCCATCATTGTGAAATGGAATAAGTTTGAAACCACCACAACTCTTCTTAGAGCTGGCCGTCTGGCCAAACTAAGTAACCGGGCAAGAAGGGACATGGTCAGGAGGTGACCAAGAACCCAATGGCCACTCTAAGAGAGCTTCAGAGTTCCTCTGCAGCGATGGGAGAACCTGGTAGAAGGACAAACATCTCTGCAGCACTCCCATCAATCAGACCTTTATGGTAGTGGCTAGACGGAAGCTACTTCTGAGTGAAAGGCATATGACAGCCCACCTGGAGTTTGCCAAATGGTACTTAAAGGACTCTAAGAGCATCAGGAAAAAGATGATCCGGTCTGATGAGACACAAATTGAAATTTTTGGCCTGAATGCCAAGTGCTACCATAAAGGTCTGATTGATGGGAGTGCTGCAGAGACTTATGAGTGAACAAATGGGCATTACCCTAGACTACTGAACGAAATGAAGGACAATCACAACTCTTTCGGGTCTCGAGAATAACAACTCTTTAGTTCTTCTAATCGGGTACATTATCTAGTTGTGTTTTAACGAGAATCACAACATTTTTGAGTCTTCGTTCGCCGGTAGGGGGGTTCCTATGCACTCTGTGGTGGCAGCGTTTACCGGACTTACGTTTCATCCCGAAGACGGATTACACTCCAAGTTCGTCGGGTGTTCCTTCAAAAGAGTCACACTGTGGAATTTATTCTACCGTCAGAACACGACTGGATTAAGAGAGCAATATGGCAAGTTCACACAGAGCCCCGAAGCAATGGTGCTTAACTAAGATTGAAACTGTGAACTCCTTCGAGAACTGGCGTCAGAATCTGTTATATACGCTGTCTCTCGACCGTGAGTTTGCTCCTTCCTGGTCGACGGTGTGTTATGGGAAAAGAAGTCGAAATCATCCCCATGCAGGGGTTTCACTGATGACGGTGAGGGAATCCCCGCTCCACAACGTTGTTCAAAGGAACAGAAGGTGAGCATGCTGGAACTAATGTTGGGACAAATAGCCAATTATTGCCCAGTGATTTCTCGCCACACTATAGTCAAGAACTCCACAGCCTTGGACCGGATATGGCAGTCTATTCGCCTACACTATGGCTTTCAATGCACTGGTGCCCACTTCATTGACTTTGATGCTATTAAGCTAGAACCTAATGAGAGACCAGAGGATTTGTTTCAACGTCTAATGGCTTTTGTACATGACAATCTGCTGAGCAAAGACGCTGGTATCAGCCACATGGGGGTGACTGTGACTGAGGATGAGGAGTTAACACCCTCTCTTGAGAACCTTGTTGTGCTCACATGGCTTCGCCTCATACATGCCGACTTACCGAAACTTGTAAAACAACGTTATGGCACAGAGCTGCGGTCCCGCACATTAGCGTCCATTAAGCCTGAAATCTCACAAGCCCTTGATTCGTTACTAGATGAACTGCAGGCCTCAGAAGATGTTAGGGCAATGCGTGCAGCTCTGTCTGAGTTCCCTAGGTCAAAGCAGACCCACCCTACCCGGACTGAGTTCCCTAAGTCAAAGCAGACCCACCCTACCCGGACGAGGAGGTCATGTCCCCTCTGTAAAGGGGCTGGGAGGCCTGATAATCACTTCCTCAGCAAATGCTCATTCCTGCCCCCCCAAGACAGAATGTATATGGCAAAGACGCGCCAGGTGGTGGGTGAGCAGGCCGAGGCTGACGGCGAGTCAGACGAGTCTACAGGTGACGAAGTAACGGTAGCCAGTGCGGTACAGCGTGTGCTCATTAAACAGTCCCCATATCTCGACGCCTTCCATGAGCACCTTCCTGTGCGTCTCACCATTGACAGCGGGGCAACAGGTAACATGATGAAGGCCTCATGCGCTACGCAGCTAGGTGTTACCATTACGGGGAGCACACAGTCAGCTCACCAGGCAGATGGCTCATCCCTTCTGAAAGTATTGGGAGAGATACGAACGCACTTCCAAAGAGATGGCCACAACCTCTACTTTGAAGGCCTCGTTGTAGAGGACCTCGACTCTGACATTCTAGCTGGAATTCCTTTTATGGAAAAGGCCAGCCAAACACCAGATCTGCTTAGGTGACGATGTCTACCGCTACGGCACCTACCACACTTCTACGGACAGACATGCAGTACGACGTGCGCACGTGCTTCGTGCACCAGCTAAATCTACTGTGTGGCCAGGGGAATACATCGAGCTCGATTTGCCACCAGACCTGTGTGACGTGGATGGCGAGCTGGCCGTTGAACCACACATTGATGCCCTGCGTGACCAGGCGGGCACTCACCAGTGGCCTGCCCCAACCTTGCTACGGGTGTGTCAGGGAAGATCAGTGTCCCTAATCTCACTAATGTGCCGCAGCTGGTCCAGAAAAGTCTCCAGTTGTGCCGTGTCCGCGCCACGTATGTCCCCCCAATCAGTGATGCTACAGTGCTAGCTGATCCTCCCAGGCCTGTCTCTACAACCAGGTCTTCCCTGTCCTCCGACCTTGTGGCCTTGGATCCAGATAACATCATGCCCTCTGACGTCAAAGATAAGTTCCGTGCACTGCATAGGGAATTCGATGAAGTGTTCGATCCCCAGTTTAAGGGTTATAATGGCGCTGTGGGCCCATTTCAGGCCAAGGTAAACATGGGGCCTGTCCAACCCCCACAACGCAAGGGCAGGGTCCCACAGTACTCCAGGGGTCAGCTACAAGAACTACAGGCACAGTTTGACATGTTGGAGGGGATGAGTGTCTTCAAGAAACCTGAGGATGTTGACATCTCAGTGGAATACGTCAATCCTTCATTCCTCATCAAGAAGCCTGGAGGTGGCTTCCGCCTTGTCACAGCATTCGCAGATGTTGGCCGATACAGTAAACCTCAACCCTCCCTGATGCCTGACGTCGACTCCACCCTGCGCTTGATAGCTCAGTGGAAATATATCATCGCTACGGACCTCACCAAAGCCTTTTACCAAATCCCCTTGTCCAGAGACTCATGGAAGTACTGTGGGGTTGTCACACCGTTCAAGGGTGTTCGTGTGTACGTGCGGAGTGCCATGGGCATGCCAGGGTCTGAGACAGCATTGGAGGAGTTGACATGCAGGGTGTTTGGGGAACTTCTTGAGCAGGGCCACGTGGCCAAAGTGGCGGATGATCTGTACTGCGGTGCGAACACTCTTGAGGACCTACAGCGTTGTGGACTGAACCTTTCTGCCACTAAGACCACCATAGCGCCTGTACAGACCTCCATCCTAGGCTGGGTGTGGCGTCAAGGAACCATCCAAGCCAGCCCTCACCGTGTGTCTGCTCTGGCTGCGTGCCCCCCTCCAAAGACCGTGACTGGACTGCGTTCATTCATTGGCGCATACAAGGTGCTGGCTCGTGTACTTAAGGACTGTGCTACCATGCTTGCCCCATTCGACGATGTGGTCGCTGGACGCGACTCAAAGGATGTGATCCACTGGTCAGACGAGCTTCTCTGTGCCTTCAGGTATGCTCAAAAGGCCCTGTCCTCGACTCATGCCATCACGTTACCACAGCCTGCTGACCAGCTGTGGATTGTCACTGATGGTGCCGTCAGAGAGCCAGGCCTAGGGGCTACATTATACATCACGTGTAAGGACACAGTGAAAGTGGCAGGATACTTTAGCGCAAAACTGCGCAAGAACCAGACGTCCTGGCTGCCTTGTGAGATCGAGGCCCTGTCTATAGCGGCGGCTGTGAAACACTTTGCCCCTTACATAATCCAATCTTCTCAGAGAACTTGTGTTTTGACAGACAACAAGCCGTGCGTCCAGGCCTTTGAGAAGCTGTGCAGGGGGGAGTTTTCGGCAAGCCCTCGTGTCACCTCTTTCCTGTCTACGGCTAGCCGGTTTCAGGTGTTGATCCGGCATGTGGCGGGAGCGGCTATCCTGCCATCTGATTTTGCCAGCCGCAATGCACCGGAGTGTGAAAGCCCTACCTGCCAGGTGTGTACCTTCATCCGCACTACAGCTGACTCAGTTGTACGTCAGGTTACTGCTGAGGGTGTTATGCGTGGGGCCCAGAAGCTGCCCTTCACTAACAGGTCAGCGTGGCTAGCCCTACAGTCAGAGTGCTCTGATCTCAGACGGACCTGCGCTCATCTCCGTCAAGGTACGCGCCCATCCAAAAGACTGACTAACATTCGTGATGTGAAGCGCTACCTGAATGTTACCACAGTTTCTAGAGACGGCCTCTTGGTTGTTCGACGACACACCCTCTCGCAGCTTCTACCGACTGTATTGTGGTGCCTAGGGCCGTCCTTGATGGTCTGCTTACTTCCCTCCATATCAAACTAGACCACCCTACTGCCACCCAGTTGAAAGCAGATGTGCAACGCTACTTCTACGCACTGGACATGGACGCTGCTGTTCAGCGTGTCACCAATGGCTGCCATCGGTGTGCGGCATTGAAGAAGGCCCTGTGTTCATGAGTGACCAGTCTACGTGTGATCCGCCTGAAGTCGTCGGATCCACGTTTGCGGCTGATGTATTCAGGCGTGACCGCCAGTTCATTCTGGTTGTCCGCGAGTGTGTCACGTCAGTCACGCCTTCTTCTCTCATCGAGGATGAGCGTCGGGAGACACTCAGAGATGCCTTGCTCCGTCTGTGCCTGGGCTTGTGCCCCCTTGATGGCCCTTTTGCAGTGCTCAGGACTGACCCGGCCCCTGGGTTCGCTGCATTGGCGGGGGATGAGGTCCTCGCAAGCACCGGCTGGTCGTTGAAGTGGGCAACGCCAAAACATCAACAAAAACCCAGTCGCTGAGAAGGCTGTTCAAGAGCTTCAAGGTGAGATCCTTCGCCTTGAACCAAATTGTAGGGCTGTTACCCCCCTGCTACTCTCCGTCGCCACGGCCCGCCTGAACAGACGTGTGAGATCACGTGGTTTATCTGCCCGTGAAATGCTCCTTCAGCGTGACCAGTTTTCTAATAGGCAGTTACCTGTTAACGACCAAGAGCTCATCATGAAACAACACTCACAGCGTGTCACTAACCATCCATACAGCGTGAGGTCAAAGACGCCCTCTGGCCGCGTTGCTGTGCCACCCACTATCCGGCCTGGTGACCTCGTGTACCTGTATGGCGACCGGAACAAGTCAAAAGCCCATGATAGATACCTGGTCACTGACTTTGATAGTGCATGGTGCAATATCCGGAAGTTCACGGGAACTCAACTCCGTCGTACCTCGTACAGAGTCAGGTTGGGTGACTGCTACAAGGTGGAGGGTCCCCCTGCAGACTCTGATCCACTCAGGGATTGCCATGTGTCTGATGTGGACGCGGACGACTCTCTCCTGTGTGGTCCTGATATACCACCGGCCATATCTTAGCCCCCTCCGGCGCAATGCCTGCCTTGTGATGACATAGGTCTGGCGGGAGGGGCTGTGCCTCCCTCTGGGCCAGGGGGGGATTCCCCCAGCCCACGTGAACGTTCCCCTGCCCTGGGTGCTACGCCCCGGCGCTCTGGGCGTCGCCGGCAGTTGCCGCGTAGATTGGAGGACTTTGAACTTTATTAGGCCAGGGGTTTTTGCCTGGTAACTTTGGATTTTGGTGGTGATGTTTGTTTTGCGATGCCATTATATCCTGTTTGTGCATGCTTGGTGTTCTGAATTATGTCTTGTGTTGTGTCATGCTCGTTGCTATGTTGGTGAGGGAGGTTTTTTTGGGGGGTTTTGGAGAAAAAGGGGTAGCGCCAATAATGTTGTTTGTTGCCTTAGTAACAGTATGCCCCGGATGTGGCCGGGCTCTTCCTGTTGGGGGTGTTGGCGGGATTTGTGTTCACTAAAGTTTACCTCTGTTGCACAGTCAGTCGCGTTTTGTGATTCATTGATACTACCACTTAAACTGGCGCTGGGGAAGTGAACTGAATCAAGTGAACGATTCGAAAGATTCGTTCTTTTCACTGAACGAATCGTTCGTGAAAAATAATCTTCCTATCACTAGTGACGATCTGGGGAATCAACGTGGGTTGGGAATGCAGGGGATTGTGTAGCCAATCAGATGTAGGGGATGATTATCATCTTGTAAATCGCTCTGGATAAGCTTAAAATGTAAAAATATAAAATGTAAATGATTAGGTGGCCAGATATAGAGTGCCAGTTTTTGCGGGAATTTGTTCAGGATACCGGGGTTAACACCCTCACCCTTTCGAAAACGGACCACAGTGAGTTGGGTTTAGAGACCGTCTCATCTCGAAGAACAACACCTCAATATGCATTGGACTTCTATTTGGTCCAGAAGTAAGAGTGCCCCCTACTGGCCCCCCAACGCCTCTTCCAGCAGCAACTTAGTTCATCCAGGAGGTGTCCCATCCAATTCTAGCCAAGCACAACCCCCGCTTAGCTTCAGCAGATTGACGTGAGAAGGGTACAGATTGTATGGCTGCTGGCTAATTTATAATGTGTTTAATCACCATGGACACAGCTAATCAGATCATCTTATGCGGTTACGCTTAACTGTTAATGGGAAGAGTGCCTGTCTGCTGAACTTGGGTTCTGTCTTGACCAGGTCACTTTAATGATTTCGTTACAGACATAACCTGGAAGGGGAAACTTATTCCAAACAAGGAGCTGCAAGTAATTAGTCCTCAAACTCGTTCTTTTTTTAAATCTGGAAATAATAGCCCATCAAGTTTAATGTTTCTTTTTCCACCAATAATACCTATTCTTTCGCCCATTTTAATTAGTCGGAAATGTGTCTGAAACATTAATTAGAATATTGCATTTTCACACGGAGCCCTCCGGGCCCACGAGGTGAGAAGTAAACCATAAAATATTAATATTCCAATTAAATGCAGTCAAATGAATGTCATAAATATCAGCTGACAATGTTATTACTGGTTGATTTAGCACGCAAACTGTTCATTCATCTTGAGTGCTCATGCGTTTATTTTCGGCTTCAAACCATCGCTGAGTTTCACAGCTGGCCCCCATGTTTCATGCTACCTGGCCCTCATGTTCCGTACTACCTGGCCCCCATGTTCTGTACTACCTGGCCCCCATGTTCCATACTACCTGGCCCCCATGTTCCGTACTACCTGGGCCCCATGTTCCGTACTACCTGGCCCCCATGTTCCGTATTTCCTGGCCCCCATGTTCCATGCTACCTGGCCCCCATGTTCAGTGCTACTAGCTCTCACCCCATCTACCATTGGCGAACATCCTCTCCTTCCATTGTTTACTCCTCAGACACCATTATTGGGCAACATTCATAGCTTATGGCAGAACATTTAATGAGGCAAATCAGCAGAAACAAGTATACAAAAGAATGGCACAATATTTAGCATGCATAAAATCCAAAGTAAGAGTATACCATCCTGTCTGCTTTAAGGTTAATCCAGGTAAATTTAGGGTAGCAGGCACAACTCAGTGTCGTCCTTGATGTGTGATTTAACATGGTGAAGCAGTATCCATTTGGTTCCCGTGCTGGCACAGTTAGCCGTAGCTTGTAAAAAGCAACATCTAAAACAAAACGGCGTGAAATTATCTGGCTTTCACGACAGTCTAGACATAGAGCCACTGCACATTTATCTCATCTTTAGCATTATGATCATTTTGAAACATAAGGTATGAGCCAGGTTTTTCTTCGTCTGTCGTTTTACCATTTTAATTGCACTGGCTATTTGTAAGCCACTTCCTGTGGCACCCTTCAGTCACTCATTTGCATGTGTAATATGCCACGGGAGAGACATGAAGGAGTACCGATGACAAAGCAGCCGTTTTCACAAACCTCAGTACCAAGAGGCACAGGATAATTAGAGCAGCAGTAGGAGACGCTGATATGTTGGTAATTCTCAGATTTGATTGCTTTCATTGTTATCTCCACGGGCCCTGTGGATGTGCTATTCTGAAACATCTGGAAATGTGCTCATTGGTGGATCCCCCCTACTCCTCCTCCTTCCTTCTTCAGTGAGAGAGAAAGAGATGGAGAGAAACAAAGCGAGAGAGGAGAGAAAGGTGAGAGAGAGGGAGAGAGAGAGAGGAAGAGAGAGAGATCTGTAGCCGACACAAAATGTGTCCCGGGCAAAGAGCATCTCTGTTAGATTGAGATTTCAGTGCAATTGCAGCATTTAGTGTTTCCTTAGCCTTGATCAACAAAAAAAATGTTTTTTGTTGATCAAGCCCATAATTATTTGTGGTTTTTACATTCATTTTGAATATTACATATGTACATCATTTTTCACAATAAGGATGTCTTAGTTCGATTGCTCAGAGATGTGAATAATGAGAACAAAATGTATACTATATGTTAATCTAAACACAAACACACACACACGTGCGCACGCACAGACGCATACACACACACACACACACATGGGGAATACAGTGCCACTATTAAATATAAGCGCAAAGCACTCTTAACTTCAGTGGCCATCGTGACATTTTAAAATGAATGCAAAAAGAGATACTAGCAAAAATGTGTTTCTCAAAATAAGAATAAAGTGTATTGTGCTTTGAATAGAGCCCACTGTGAGGGGGGGAGAGGCATTAGAATGGACTCTCCACAGTCCTGTTTCAACAGATGAGAGACAGACAACCCACATAATCTGAAAGAGGCCTATGGCCATTTGAAATTCATATGTCCATTTTGTTGTCATTTGTGGGGGTTTGAAATTTTTTTATACATATTGAAAGTTTTCATCCAGTACTGCATACTGCAAAAATCCCATAACTCAATAATGGATAAATTTGGTTTAAAGGGCACATGTGACTAAACCATAATGATGTGTTAGGAAAGGGAAAAAAATAAACAGTGTTTTGTTGTTCCTGAAATTTTGGAGATGCAAAATATTTGCATGACACTGATGTAATAATGATACAGTTAACAGTTTTTCTCGATTCCTTTGGCACATTTTTCCATTCACAGTTTCCTTTTTCAAAACAGCTCACACACAGCCCTTAACAGAAGACGAAATGACCAAAACACCATATGATGTTTGCAGAATGACACCACCTTCTCAAAACTTGTCACACACCCATCAACACCAAACATTTCCATCAAAACCTACAATTTGTCCTCAATTGAAAATGTATGTTTTCTCATTTATTTAACAATGGATAATAAAATTGAAACTACAGCTATCAATATCAACCTCACCAACCATCACTTCAACTTTTGTGCAGCACCCTCACAGTATTGACTGTTTTACCACTGACAACCATACTACAATTTGGGTTTTGTACTGAGCACTCTTACTTAGGGAATATACTGTCAGAAAGTAGTAATTCTTGTAGTAATTTCTTGCAGTAATTTTTCCACATTACATGTATATACTGTAAGACATCAAAATGACAGGCTTCAATATACAGTAAAAAGGTCAAATCTCAAACTAAAAAGTCCATAAAAGCAAATGAAAAGACCCTGTAAATATTCATTTTTCAAACATTATCGACGCGGACCTGACGATTAGGCCACATGTTCTCATCTACATCACAGTTGATGTCTTCCATTGCGATGCATTGTGGAAATTTCTTTCTGGGATGGCAAATCCATCCCTGGCAGTCCTCTGTGCGGATTGCCAAGCATGCAGCATTCATTGCATCCAGCAATGACATTTGGTCATGTGGCCTGTGATCATATACTTTCCAACGCCAGCAGGAGAAAAACTCCTTGATTGGATTTAGCATTGGAGAGTAAGCTGGAAGAAACAGCATCATCATACGTGGGTGGGCAGTGAACCAGTCATTCACTACTCGTGAATGGTGGAAGGCCACATTGTCCCAAATGATTACAAAAGCGGGACATGTCCGCCTGAACAGGCCTCTCTCATGTGGCAGCACCAGCCTATCATACAAGGCATTGAGGAACGTAATTAGGCGATCGCTGTTGTATGGGCCTATGGTTGGTATATGGCAAAGAACTCCATTTGTGGAAATGGCACCCCTCTGTCCTGGCACGGTTACTGTCGCCCTGTGACCAATTATATTTTACGGCCATGTCTCCTAACTTTGGAGAGATTGAATCCCGCCTCATCCACATAGATGAACACATGATGTGTTGCGTCTGCTTCCAGATCCATTACTCTCTACATTCAAAAGAAATTCAGAGTAAATTACAACATATACAGAAGGTGCTGTTTTCTACAGTAATTGAATGTTATGCAGCAAGACAAATCCTTTGCAGTGAGAGATCCGTACCTGTACATACTGTGCACGCGCTGCCTTCACATTGTAATATACGCCATTTAGCAGACGCTTTTATCCAAAGCGACTTACAGTAGTGAATGCATACATTTTCAGTATATGTGGCCCCAGTGGGTATTGAACCCACAACCTAAGCGTTGCCAACGCTGTGCTCTACCAACTGAGCCACAGAGAACCACACATTGTCGCTATTCCTTTGGAATGGTACCTTGTATAGCTGCTTCGTTGCCACCAGATTGCGTTTGAGGATCTATTGTTGCAACACTGACACTGTTGACATTGACAAATGTCCCCTGGTCAGCTAAGACAGCTGCCTTGATCTACTGCAACCTGATGGCATTGTTAGCAACCACCATGTCCACAATAGCAGCCTCCTGTTCTGCAGTGAACACTCTCCCCCTGCCACCAGTGTGGGCCAGTGTGTTGATTCTGTGAAAATAGTGCAATAGGCTGTAAATACTGTAAATATACAGTAATCAGAATTCTACTGTATATTTTGAAAGTCAGTTACACTACTGTAAATGGCTTTAGTGAAACTACAGTACTGCATTGTATTGTGGCAACACACTTTACAAAAGTATAGAAATGGTTGTTGCTAAGAGTGCAAATACAGTGAAACACAGTACAGTAAATCGACTGTAAAGGCCGGCGAAGTGACTTACCTATAGTCATTGCGGAACGTACGAACAATTGATGCCACAGTATGACGGCTCAGGTTTGGCTGAACCCTTTGGCCAGCCTCTCTCATGGAGAGGCCATGATTGACTACGTGATCAATGATTGTTGCCCTAATTTCATCAGAGCATCTTACACGAACACCCCCTCTCCTGACAGGGACCCCTCTACCTCTACCTCTACCACATCCTAGTCCTAGTCCTAGTCCTAGTCCTCGCTGAGGTTGTTTGTGGCGGCCTCCTTGACCCATGCTTGGTATCAACTTCAATCTATTGACCCTCTTTTATAGGTTGAGAACTAATTTATGAATTGTGCACAGAGAGTTCACACAGGTGCTGACGATATTTAGAATTGAGAGAAGTTTCAGTAGGCTGCTACTAAGTGTCTGCAATGTGTTGACATGATTATTCAATTAGGTTTCGTGTCTCTCTCTGAGAAGTGTGTTAACTGTTTTGAAAAGTGTGTTAAAACTCAAAGAAAATTGTGTGAAAGCAATGAGAAATAGTTCACCCATTCGCCAGAGAAGACTCTTGCTGTGCAAAGAAGATGTGAGAATTAGATTAAGTTGACCCACGATTCACTAAATGTGTGTAAGCAATCAAGAAAAACTGTAACTCGAGAGAAATGTTCAGATTCACGTACATTAAATTACAGTAATAGACTGTATACTGAGCAGATCCAACACGTCTTTATATTTCCACGATGGGCTAATCGCTGCCTCTAGGCCATTGGCCGCTCATCCCGGTCACGGCTCTTCTTTGCCCTGGCACCACAATGGTGGAATGACCTCCCCACTGATGTCAGGACAGCCGAATCGCTGCCCATCTTCCGCCGCAGGCTGAAAATGCACCTCTTAGACTGCACCTCGGACTTTAACCCACCCATCCCTATATAAAAAAAATAAGAATAATTTGTTGCACTTATTGTTGATTTCCTTGTAATCAACACTTGCGTTGTTTGTGGCGTACTTGACAAATGATGTGCTTAGACATTATAGCATTTTCTGATTCTGATTTCTGATTCTGAAGTGGTTGTTCGTTTACTAGAGCTGAGTGCACTTTCTGTAAGTTGCTTTGGATAAAAGTGTCTGCTAAATGATTGCATTGTATTGTATTGTATTGTAATAGTGTACACAGATAATCATTAACATAACATTACCACATTCATATAATATAAAAATGAATGGATCTCTATGATACTAATGCCCATCGATAAGTATATAGTTTATGCATTTGACGGCTGTTAGAGGTGTTCTTTCTTTGAATATCTCTAAGCACCTGTGATGGCACGGTTTATGTTTTTTTAAAATATATATTTTCAGGCCCAAAGACAATCTCAAAGTCTGGGGTCTAGTTCAGCCTTCCATTTCAGTAAGCGGCAACATTGCTGAAACAGCACCACTATCAGACACTGAAACAGGAGTCAGCGTGTGGAGAACTGACCCCAGTCCACACACACCCTTCTAAAGGCGTTAAAAACCTGTGTGACCTAACGCACTCTTCTGTGTTTGAGTAGGCGTAAACTGTCAAACTGTCTGACTACGCGAGTCAGGGAACTTCAAACTGGTGGTTAAAATAATCTGTTTAGCGCAATTATCAAGCTTACTGATTTCGGAAACTTGATCATTCCGGAATTGAACCCCAGCCGCAGTGGGCAACTTGCATTCCGGTCAGATGCTCTTACCGCTACGCCACCCATTGATTCCTTGTTAATTGCTTCTAATATGGTGGTATTGCCTTTGAGCATCTCACATTAAATAATAACAGCAAAGATATCCGGTTGCATTAAATGATATTGATTATAGCAGACGTCGGTTTTTAAATTAAAGTTATAATGAAATTTTTTTTTATATTATCAGGTGAAAAGCAGAGCAACCATTTTAGATGCAATAAAGTAAAGGGCCATGAAAGCGTTTGTCAAGGGAGTAATGAAATATTGGCCATTTTCATGCGCGTCTCTGCCTTATTGAAATATGGTTTATTAATTGAACCAGTGTGTAAGCATAGTTCATGCATTACATTAATGTGCATTTCTGCAGAACAGCACATTGTACACATACAGGTAACTGCCAAAATAAAGGAAACGCCAACATAAAGAGTCTTAATGATGTTTGCAGCAAACTGATTCAAACTCGTCCTTTTATCAATGCCATCATGGTCGAGGAGTATGCCCTTTCGACCACAGTTATCCCTAGTTGATTATCTTTCCCTCAGACTTCCATGCCAACATCACCTTTGCCACTGTTCCTCGTGTTTCAGCAAGTTGAGCAGTCTTCATCACTGAAGCTCTTACCAAACGTGCCCCAAAAATGCCCCCTCTTTCAAAGTCACTATGATCTCTTCTCCTAGCCATGGTAGTCAAAACAATGAGCAACTGAGCCCACCCAGCATTTTTATACATGACCATAAGCATGATGGGCTGTTAATTGCTTTAATTAACTCAGGAACCACACCTGTGTGGAAGCACCTGCTTTCAATATATTTTGTATCCCTCATTTACTGAAGTGTTTCCTTTATTTTGGCAGTTACCTGTACACCCTTTTGTACAGTAACACAGAGAGGACAACAGAAGAATACAATGGGATGAGAGGAAGGAAGGCATTCGCATACAACATAAATCACCACCAGCTGTCCGATAGCCCTGGGTCTCTGACGGCAGAGCTTCCTTGAATCAGAGGCAATGTCTGCAGATGGGACAGAAAACGCTGTAGACTGCTGTTCCACACTGCCACCTGCTGGGGCATTCCTGCAACAGCAGGCTAGCAGGAGGGGGGCGGTGGAGCCCATCAATCACAGGGGCAACACTGCACAATAACTCAAGCGCTTTTCGTCATATAATGAAAATTGGAAATGGGCGAAGTTAGCGCTCATTAGTATCGCTCTCCCCTAAGCTAGAAGCACTAAATGAGTTGAGCGATACAGGCACGCGTCCGCTGTCAAAACGCTTCTGATGACAAACAGAGCCATTAGCATCACTAACGTTAATTTGGAGTTCGACACCAAATTAATGCAAATATGTCATACATTCATACATACACACACGCTTGTGTTAAAATTGCAAAGTAAAGTCTGAGAAACATCAGAATCACCGTCACAGAGAAAATAAATGTCAGGGTTATGTGGACATGGTTGACTACAGTCAGGTACCTGTGCCAAACAGAATCATGCCACGGTCTGGTTTCTCTAAACCAGTGGTTCCCAAATTCGGCCCGGGGGAAGGGGGGCACTGTGAAATGCTGTGTTTTGTTACATCTAGGGATGTTAAGTCTGACACCGAAGCTCCGATGCCTGCTTCAACCTCGCCAGTCATTTTAAATGAACTACTGCTTCGGAGCTTGCTTTGTTAAGGAAATGATCACGTGCAATATGATGTCCGAAGAAAACACTGCTTAGTTTCCTCAGTGAATTACGTGACTGGTTTGGTTTGCTGCGTACTGGTTTTACAGGTTTGAAACATTAGCGGGCTTCCCTATATAATGAACTCTAAAAATGAACTACTATGTAGTAGTAGATGCGTGCATAGTCGCCATTGTGAAGAGGGGATTAGATTGCGTTTATTTCAGTGTTATGATTGGGCCAGAGAGAAAGAGGAGCTGCCGTTCGCAAGTATAGGAAAACTTTGAATTGATATCTCCGAATAAGTGGAACGGTGGAGCTCCGATACATACATTAACATGTGAGCGTCCGCTACAGAAAGTTGGCGGGAGACTCACGGCTTTAGTTTGACGAGCTAATCGTGTATTTTGTTGCGTTGGGATCTTCGGTTCGAAACTCAAAACTTAGCGGCAGACCAACTCTTTCCATAAGGTTAGTCCAACATACATATTTCTGCTTACCGGCTGTTTGTTGCTGGTGACCATTGGATACAACATAGATGAACACAAAATATTGTTTGTTAATAAAAATCTTTGAGCCAACCAAATCAATCAAATGTATTTGTATAGCGCTTTTCACAAATTAATTGTCACGCTTAACAGAAGGGGAACCCAGGCCTAGACCCCCCCAAAAGCAAGCCTAAAGGCAACAGTGGCAAGGAAAAACTCCCTTGATAGGGAGAAACCTTGGGAGGAACCAAACTAAAAGGGGGGGACTCCATCCTCTTCTGACCAGCACAGTGTCAAAATCTATTTGTACAGCACATTCAATATAATAGAATAATATTTTTCACAACATATCACCGAATTACTGAATTACGTCTGCCCAATGGCCCAACGATAGTCTGACCATAAGCACCTTCAGTGTCCACTTAAACTCTTCCACTTTATCACTTTGGTTGTCTTTCATTATGCCTTTTGTTCTTCTGTCCTTGCGTTTACTGTCAAAAAATATTCACTCTCACACTTTATATTTTATTATCAAGTTTGAATCATATTGAAAAACATAAGTCAATGAACAAGTATGAGTTGGGGAAGGGGAATCGAACCCGTGTCTACCGTCTAGGAGGGCAAAATCTCATTCTCTACACCATACGCATTACATGTTAGGTAGTGCGGTCATATACACTCAGTGGCCACTTTATTAGGTACACCGGTACACCTGCTCTTTAATGCAATTATCTAATCAGCCAATCATGTGGCAGCAACTCAGTACATAAAAGCATGCAGACATGGTCAAGAGGTTCAGTTGTTGTTCAGACAAAAAATCTGAATGAGGAAGACATATGATGTGACTTTGACCATGGAATGATTGTTGGTGCCAGACGGGGTGGTGTGAGTATCTCAGAAACTGCTGATCTCATGGGATTTTCACGCACAACAGTCTCTAGAGTTTACAGAAAATGGTGCGAAAAACTAAAAACATCCAGTGATGTGGTAGTTCTGTGGGAAAAAAAAAAAAAAATACCTTGTTAATGAGAGGTCAGAGGAGAATGGCCAGACTGGTTCAAGCTGACAGGAAGGCGACACTCAAATACTCAAATAATCACACGTTACAGCAATGGTATGCAGAAGAGCATCTCTGAACACACAACACATCGAACCTTGAAGTAGATGGGCTACAGCAGCAGAAGACCACACCGGGTTCCACTCCTGTCAGCTAAGAACAGGAAAGTGAGGCTACAGTGGGCACAGGCTCACCAAAACTGGACAGTTGAAGATAGGAAAAACGTTGCCTGGTCTGACGAATCTGGATTTCTGCTGCAACATGCAGATGGTAGGTGCAGAATTTGGCGTAAACATCATGAATCCATGCATCCATTCTGCCTTGTGTCAACGGTTCAGGCTGGTGGTGGTGGTGTGGGGAATGTTTTCTTGGCTCAAATTAGGCCCCTTAATATCAATTGAGCATCATTTAAATGCCACAGCCTACCTGAGTCTTGTTGCTGACCATGTGTATCCCTTTATGGCCACAGTCTACGCATCTTCTAATGGCTACTTCCAGCAAGTTAATGCGCCATGTCACAAAGCACAAGTCATCTCAAGCTGGTTCCAGAATTCAGGGTGTTCTGGGGGCATAGGGGGGTCCTACCCAGTACTAGAAAGGTGTACCTAATAAAGTGGCCACTGAGTTTATATTATGTACACTGGGTAGTCAGGTTTGTTGCGCTACATTTATTTTGCCAGCAGATGGCAATGTGCATTATGTCATATGAAGCTCTGAGTACTGAACCCATTTTTGACAGTGTGTCAGCAAAATGCTTCAGAAAGCTCAATTTTGCCATCACCAGTTACATCTCTTGGTAAATTGAGGCTATTGAAAACATGTGTTTAAGTTCTTACATAATTTTTTCCCCTTAAACTTATTTTAACACAATGCAGGTTTGGCTCGTTGCCATTTGCTTTGTCTCTGAACTCCAGAAATTGTTTAGTTTTAGTGACCAGGTGTTCAGCATTTAGGACAACACTGATTTCACCTGTCAGTCTATAATTTAATTGATTAAAAATGTAACCTCTTTCTAATTTGCTATATAGTACATTACAGAAAATGAAAGCATTAGTTGATCTGACTGATTGAAAGTCAGATTGGGGTGGGAATATATCATGTATACATATACCTTTATCCTGGGGACGTAGGCCTACAATAATACAATACAACACAATTCAATCATTTAGCATACGCTTTTATCCAAAGCGACTTACAGAAAGTGCATTTGATTAGAGAAGATCAACCTCCACTTGACGCTACAATGTCTAAGTACATAATTTGTCAAGTACGCCACATAAACAACACAGGTGCTAATTACAAAGAAAATAACAAGAAGTGCAACAATAACAAAAAAAAATGCAATATAGGGATGGGTGGGTTAAGGTCCGAGGTGCAGTCTGAAGAGGTGTGTTTTCAGCCTGGAAGATGGGCAGCGATTCGGCTGTCCTGACGTCAGTAGGGAGTTCATTCTACCATTGTGGTGCCAGGACAGAGAAGAGCTGTAACCGGGATGAGGGGTCACTTGGCGTGAGGAATCATCAATCATTTCATGCTATCTATTTATAAAAATGCATGTACTGTCTGAAACACATGGGCACACTCCAGAGATCCACACATTTAAACCTCTACCTTTTGGTTATAAGCAGAGATCAAATCAAATCAAATCAATTTTATTTGTATAGCACTTTTAACAATTGAATTGTCACAAAACGCTTAACAAGGGAGAAACCTTGGGAGGAACCAGCCTAAAAGGGGGGGAGCACATTCTCTTCTGGCCGGCACAGGGTGTGTCAAAAAAAGACCATATCATGGTCAGTCCAAGGTGACTCAGGGCTGAATGACTTAGCGCCTCCTGAGTTAGGTTGTCAGTGGGGGCTAAGCCATGCCCAGATCCAGGAACTGGGGTAGGCGTGGGGGTAAGGGTTGATGGGGGGAGCTCACACTTCTCGCAGGATCTAGGGCTCGGAGTCAGAGGCCGAGGCAGAGAAGAGAAGAGAAGATGCAGTCAGAAAAAAAGCAGTGCTATAGCCAGTAGCATTATGTAAGAGCAGGGGAGCACAAGCATAGGAAATATACAGATAGCCCCGACAGGTGTAAGCTATGGCAGCATACCTATTAGGAGAGGGACAGAGAATACATGCAGCCGAGAGAGTTCCAAACCATCCACACCCGATCAAGGATAAAGTATGTAAAGTTTCTCACTCCATAAGATACTAGGGCACGGCCTTCTCCATCACTCCACCTAGACTATGTTTGGCAGTAGGCTAGGCTGAAACGATATGTTTTTAATCTAGACTTAAAAATTGAAATTGTGTCCGAATCCCTAACATGCTTTGGTAAACCGTTCCACAGCAGAGGAGCTCTAAAAGAGAAGGCTCTACCACCAGCTGTGCTTTTTAAAATTCTAGGGAGTAATAGATGGCCGGCTTCTTGTGAACGAAGCAGTCGTGTCGGCTTATAAGGGGCAATCATTTCAGTCAGATATATAGGTGCAAGTCCGTTCACTGCTTTAAAAGTGCAACAGTACTTTATAATCAGCCCGATATTTAACAGCAAGCCAATGTAGTGATGCTAACACAGGAGTAATGTGCTCATACTTCTTGGATCTAGTCAAAATACGTGCTGCTGTATTCTGTACTAGTTGAAGACTCTTAAGAGAGCTACTAGAGGAGCCGGATAATAAGGCATTACAATAGTCTAGCCTCGATGCGACAAAAGCATGCATCAAGGTTTTTGCATCCTCCAATGACAGAATGCACCGAATTTTAGCTATGTTTCTTGAAAGGTGAAAGAAGGCTACTCTGGAAGTGTTTTTAATACGAGTGTCAAATGTAAGATCCTGATAAATAATGATCAATAATAAAACCAAGGTTCTTGACCATTAGACTTGATGCAACTATGCAATCACCTACATTTAACTGCAGATCCAACTTGTTCCTTAATTTTTTAATGGGGCCCAAAACCATCATCTCTGTTTTATCTGAATTCAAAAGCAGGAAATGTACTGTCATCCAATTCTTTATATCAGAGATACAAGCCTCTAATTGAGTGAGTTGAACTATTTCACCTGGTTTCATTGATATGTACAGCTGTTCATCATCTGCATAGCAATGGAAATTCACACCATGTATACAAATAACATTACCGAATGGTAGCAAGCATAATGAGAACAGTAATGGCCCCAGCACTGAGCCTTGTGGAATACCATATTTAACCTGAGAGTAGTCAGTCTTGATCTAATTGTACAAATTGAAACCTGTCTGATAAGTATGATTTAAACCACGAGAGTGCCCGTCCACGCAAACCAACCAGGTTTTCTAGCCTGTGAAGGAGAATATGGTGGTCAATAGTGTCAAAAGCAGTATCCGATGCTAACAGTAAGTCATTTACAACTTTAATAACAGTTGCTATGGTCTCAGTGCTATGGTTTGGTATAAAACCTGATTGTAGTGTTTCATACAGATTATTAGTTTTTAGGAAAGCAGTTAATTGTTGAGCTACAGATTTCTCTAACATTTTTGACAAAAAGGGAAGATTTGAAATGGGCCTATAGTTCTTCAGATTAACATGATCAAGATTTGGTTTCTTTAGAAGAGGCTTGATTACTGCCACTTTTAAAGACTTAGGTACGCAACCCAATAATAGGGATGTATTTATGATATCTAACATGGGCTGGCCTAGCACAGGCAAAAGCTCTTTAATAAGCTTTGTTGGTATGGGGTCTAACAGACATGTAGATGATTTGTAGGACATAACCAGTTTACTAAATTTGTCCAGATCAAGGGTCTCTACGCAACCCTGCTCCTGATAGCCCTGTACCATCTCGGGAGTTGGAGTGCTAGATATTAAGAGTCATTTTCATAATTTGTTCTCTGATTGTCTCAATCTTATCAGTAAACGAGTTCATGAAGTAATTCATGTTATAGTTAGAAGGCTAACTGATGTAATCTGAAGACAGATTTTTTGTCAGTTTAGCTACCGTGTTAAATCGAAATCTTGGGTTGTTTTTATTCTGGTCAATTAATTTTGAGAAGTACGATGACCTAGCTGTAGTAAGAGCGTGCTTGTATTCTATGAGGCTGTCCTTCCAAGCAGAGCGAAAAACCTCAATTGGTAGAGCGCCATCTGCGTTCTAATTTCCTGGAAACTTGTTTAAGGGCACGGGTATGGTCAATAAACCAAGGTGCAAGTTTCTTCTGACTGCATTTTTTCCTCTTGAGGGGTGTGCAGACCTGCCAACCTTGGGAATTTTTTTTGAGTACAACCAGCGGCCCCATTTTCTGTCGACGGGGGGGGTGCTACGCGAAAGCTGAGACCAATTCGTGTATTTCGCGAAAAAATAATTGCGCCCCTCGGAACCAGGAATATGTTCCAACAGTTCAAGATTGGTTACACACTCATGTAATGCATACATACCAAGTGCTAGAAAGGTTCGCTAGCTAAGTAGCTAGCACTACTCTCAAATTTTTCTAGCTTCTCAGCTTTGATGCGAGTCCCAAGTTAGCTTGCTACGATAATGTACTGTACTTCGCTAGTTTATGTTAGTTCATGTTAGCTGGCTAATGTTAGCACTGGGATGTAGTAAAATAGCCTATCAGACACAATGTAGGCTACAATTTTCTTTTTTTGCGTAGTTTCAGCGGACATTTGCGTACATGCGTATTTTGACCAAGAATTGCGTGCTTTGTACGCAAAATGCGTACAGGTTGGTAGGTCTGGGTGTGACAGCATCAAGTGTATTCCGTAAAATATGATTTACCGCATCTGTTTGATGATCAATTGACAGAAAGCTATTTGGGTCCTGACTTGATACTAACAATTCGGGAAGTATGTTTATACATTTTGAAGCCGTCAATGTATTTATAGAGCGGCCTCACTAGTATCTAGGTTCCGATTTAATAGGAACATTTACCTGAATTTCAAAAGTAATCAAAAAGTGATCCGATAGTACAGGATTATGGGGAGACACAATGATATTCTCGACATCGATACCATAAGATAACAGTAAATCTAAGGTATGGTTGCGGCAGTGGGTCGGTTCAGACATATTTTGAATAAAACCAACAATAATAACCAGAGTCAATAATAGCTGCAAAAGCCAGTCCTAAAGGGACACTGTCATTATCAACATGTATGTTGAAATCTCCAACAATCACAACTTCATCTGCCATAGTTGCCAAGCTTGATAAAAACTATGCAAATCAGAAAGAAAGACAGTATATGGTCCAGGTGGTCTATAAATAGTTACTAAGAGGAAGGATTGCACTGAGATAACTTTATCTTTTGACCGTCCAGAAAGCATAACAAGTGATTCAAAAGAGGAGAACTTATCCCCACATTTAGGTGTGAAACTACATTTTGTCGCAAAAATCACAGCAGCAGCACCACCCCCTCTACCGGATAGATTTGACAGCTAGCATAACCATCAGGAGATGCCTCATTAAGTGCACTGTATTCGTCAGGCTTAAGCCAGGTTTCAGTTAAACTAATCAGGTCAAAACTATGGTCCGTGATTAGTTTGTTCACAAGAACCGCCTTGGGGGAAAGTTATCATTTAACAATCCACATTTAAGATATGTCTTATTACAGGCAACACTTACAGCAGGTTGAGAGGTTTTAATATAAATACGATTATGTACACAAATGCCATGACAGCCAGTGTGCTCAGATAGCTTTTTATTTGTAAAACCATTTCCAAAACGAGGGACAGACACAGTCTCAATAGCTAAGCTAGTCACAGTTTTTTGGAAGCTAGCAGACCGTAGTTTAGGACCAGAAGTCTACTGCCTAGCTAGCACTCTGAGAGGTCACACATTTTGCGAGATTAGACTACGGGAAATCATTTCTAGATAGTAGAGAGCACCTCTCCAGCTCGGGTGGAGTCCGTCTCTCTTCAGTAAGCCAGGCTTTCCCAAAAAAGTAGGCCAATTGTTTATGAAGCTCAAGTCGTTGTCAGTACACCAGTTAGCCAGCCAGCGATTTAGTGACATGAGTCTACTGTAGACTTCGTCACTCATACTGGCTGGGATAGGGCCAGAGATGATTACTTCCCAACCGAGTGTTTAGCGTGTTTACACACCGAAACAAAATTATTTTTAGTGATCTCCGACTGCCAAAGTCGAACATCGTTTGTGCCAGCGTGGATAATAATTTTAGAATATTTACGATTATTCTTAGCTAGCACCTTTAAGTTTGCCTCCACGTCGGTAGCTCTGGCCCCAGGCAAACATTGGACTATGATCGCTGGTGACTCTATCCTCACGTTTCATGAAATGGAATCGCCAATAATCAGAGCTTTCTCAGTAGGTGTATTACTGAGTGGGGAGAAACGATTTGAAACGTGAGTTGGGTTTCTGACCTCCTTGGGACGGCGAAAACGCCTTGCTGCGAAGGCTCTGCCTCTGCTCTCAAGCTCAACTATTTTATAAGCCAATTCTAAATTAAGTTGACACTTAGTACAAATACCAGTTACGCTAAACTTGGCATCAGAACTGATACTAAACATATTGCACTCCAACCAGGAAGCAAGGGAGGAAGCCATCGTCAAATTCCTTACCGTAAATTTGTTTTCTTGGTGGTAGAACAGAAAACCACGGGGTTGGAGTCCCTTCATTTATACAATTCGTAGGTTATGAATCTGCTGAAAGTTTTTTCGAAGTAGAGAAGCAAGTTGAAAGCGCACTATCGTTTCAAACAACGAGTGGAACAGGAACAGGAAATTATGTGAGAGAGATGCGTCTAAAGGCAGGATCAAATGAAATCCTGCCGAGATGTGGACTCGAGTCACTGTTTTGATGACTTGGGACTTGCTTGAGACTTGGACCAAATGACTTGAGACTTACTAATGACTTGGATAAGAGTCATGTCCATGTTTTATATGACTAGTCAAGCGCTATAGGAAATGGCTGCCCACCCCCCGCCTGATAATAACCCACAGTGGTGGGGTAATGTGTCTGAGCGACTGCCTGTTTCAGCTTCCTCAAAAACACCTTAAGAATGTTAAGAAAGCTTAATGACAATTACAAGACTTCCTAACAAGGAGATATTTATATTCTCTTTAACAACAAAAGTCCCCTAAAATAAGGTCCAGAAGTTCCCATATTCCCGTTATCTACCATGACGGAATTATTGCAAATGTGGATCACAAAGAATGCAATCTACCCCTAAACAATCGATTCGAAGTATCTAACAAGAATCTTCGCATCGTTCCAAATATATAATTTCACCATTTGCAGTTATTTCACTAGTTACATTTTTTTCATTGTTGTTGAGTTTATTTGCTGATAAATATAAAATCACTGTATAGATGCATAAAACTCAAAACGGATAATCAAAATGCACATTTTCCAAAACTAAACAGTTTTTTCAATTGCCTGATTACAATACACATAAACCTAAAATAATTTGTTCACTGAACCAAATCACTCGTTCACAATGACACAACTTAACATCAAAGTATTAGCATTTCAAAATGCAATACACACATTGTATATGATACAACTGTCTTTTCATTTCATTACAATGCATCTAACTATCAATTAATACAACTGCTCAAAATGATAAGTAACTGTAGCATTACTCCTAATGCATAGTTTTATGGAAACTGATGAACAAAATTCCATGTTTAGATCATGAATGTTTTAGGATAAAGAAATATATTGACACCAATTACTTTGGAACATGAACAATTTTATTACATTATCTTTGGATGTAATATTTAATCAATTCAATTCAATTCAATTTTTATTGTCATTAAAACAATGTGCAAGCACATAGTAAAATGAAAAGAGGGCTGCAGCTTCACCAACAGTGCAAAATACACATAATACATAATACACATGACAAACATAATAAACATAGTGCAAAAGGGCATACAAAGTGCAAAGAGGCATGTAACATTGGCATGACAGTGCAAAAAGGCATGTAACATTGACATGACAGTGCAAAAAGGCATGTTACATTTAACATGACAGTGCAAAAAGGCATGTAACATTGACATGACAGTGCAAAAAGACATGTAACATTGGCATGACAGTGCAAAAAGTCAGTGGGTGGCCAGGTTCAGGAGGGTGACAGCTTGTGGGAAGAAGCTGTTTCTGAGCCTGGAAGTACGGGCTCTGAGGCTCCTATAGCGCCTCCCGGAGCGCAGGAGGGAGAACAGTCCGTGGTTGGGGTGGGTGGGATCTCTGCTGATGCTGAGACCTCTGCGCAGGCAATATTTATGGTAAATGTCATTTATGGCTGGGAGCTGGGTACCGGTGATGCGCTGGGCCGTCTTGACGACCCGCTGCAGAGCTTTCCGGTCTGCTGATGTACAGTTAGCGTACCACACTGAGATGCAGTTGGTCAGGATACTCTCTGTGGTGCAGCGGTAGAAGTTGGTGAGTATATGGGGGGGTAGGCGGGCGCACCTCAGCCTCCTCAGGAAATGCAGGCGTTGTTGGGCCTTCTTCACAAGGGAATGGGTGTTTGATGTCCAGGAGAGGTCCTCGCTGATGTGGACTCCAAGAAATTTAAAACTGGGGACACGTTCCACCTCGGCCCCGTTGATGTATATGGGGGAGTGGCTGCAGCTTTTGGATCTCCTGAAGTCCACGATCAGCTCCTTCGTCTTTTGCACATTAAGGACGAGATTGTTGGAGGTGCACCATGATGTTAGGTGCTGAATCTCATCCCTGTAGGCCGTCTCGTCGTTGTTGATTATTTGGCCTACAACTGTGGTGTTGTCAGCAAACTTTACTATGAGGTTTGAAGGGTGAATTGGCAGGCAGTCATATGTAAAGAGGGAGTAGAGGAGGGGGCTCAGAACACAGCCTTGGGGGGCAGCTGTGCTGAGGGTCAGGGTGGAGGAGGTATGGTTACATTACATTACATTACATTACAGGCATTTGGCAGACGCTCTTATCCAGAGCGACGTACAACAAAGTGTTAACCGTAGTCAAGAACAGTTTAGCTGAAAGCCACCCTAGTGGGAAGTACAGTTCCTGGGTGCTAGGAGCAACCACATAGTTAAACTAGGACCCTGTAGGTAAATCTGTAGCCACAATTCATCGGTAGCAATAAAGCAATCAATGCAGAAAATAATGCCTAAGCCTAATACAATACATAAACAAGTAGACATGTGTAAAACTAAGCAACTATGTCCCTAAGTTAACAAAAAACGGACTACGGGGAGAGGTGCACCCTGAAGAGGTGAGTCTTCAATCGTCGCTTGAAGGTGGCCAGGGTCTCAGCTGTTCTGACTTCCACAGGAAGGTCATTCCACCATCGTGGAGCCAGAACCGACAGGAGACGTGACCGGGAAGCGCAGGTGCGGAGGGGGGGAGGTGCTAGGCGTCCTGAGGTAGCAGAACGGAGTAGTCTGGCAGGTGTGTAGGGATTGAAGATCTTCAAACTGAGGTCTGTTGGTCAGGAAGTCCAGTGTCCAGTTACAGAGGGCGGAGGTTAGGCCAAGGGAGAGGAGTTTGGAGGTCAGCTTGAAGAGGATGATAGTGTTGAAGGCAGAGCTGTAATCTATAAACAGCATCTGGATGTATGAGTTGTTAAGTCCCATGTGGGTCAGGGCAAAGTGCAGAGCAGAGGCAATGGCGTCCTCTTTTGGGACGGTAAGTGAACTGATGTGGGTCGAGTGTGGGGGGGATAGAGACTTTGATGTGGGCCAGAACCAGTCTCTCAAAGCACTTCATGACAATGGGGGTGAGTGCTATGGGTCGGTAGTCATTCAGACATGTAGGTGATGATTTCTTGGGGACGGAGATGATAGAGGTGGTCTTGAAGCATGCCGGGACTATAGACAGGGTCAGTGAGAGGTTGAATATTGTGGTGAAGACCTCAGCCAGCTGGTCAGAGCATTCTATGAGGACCCGTCCCGGTATGCCGTCCGGGCCAGCTGCCTTGCGTGGGTTGACTCTGCCCAGTGATTCTCTGACCTCTGCGATAGTCAGAGTGAGCACCTGGTCTCCTGGGTGGGTGGGGGTTTTGGTGGCAGGGTCAGTGTTGTCCTTGTCGAACCGGGCGTAAAAATATTTTTAGCTCATCTGGGAGGGAGGCATCATGGACAGTGGGACAGGTGTTGGAGCTTTTGTAGTCAGTGATAGATTGAATGCCTTGCCACAGTCGCCGGGGGTCAGAGTTATTGTGAAAGTGTTCCTCTATTCGTAGGAAATAATTGTATTTGGCTGTTCTGATGCCCTATTTGAGGTTGGCTCTGGCTGTGCTGTAGGCCTCGCAGTTTCCAGATTTAAACGCTGGATTTTTTTGTTGTGACAGTTTCAGTGCAGAAGTTAATGTAAAATAACACAGCGGATGTCAGTTCATCAATGTCTGTATGAGCGCCGTGGGTGGCTGGATGTACAAAAACACTCCAGTCTGTGTTGTCATCATCTTTTATCAGACACTGTTCCTATGGTTCCATGTTCCACTGTTCCAGACAATGTATTCAGATTTGACAGTATATATGCAGGCCCTTTTGATGCCCTTTTGACTGATGATTGATTTCACATTGTGGTAAGAGCATAAAAGGGTTTGAATCTATCTGCAACAACATAGAAACAACATGGAGCAGGCAGATGATCCATGTCAGAACAGAGGTCAAGCAGTGAGAGGAAGAGGAGGAGGAGGAGGTGGTCAAGGGAATGGCAGGGGACAAGTACCCCTTCAGAGAGGCTGTTGGCCTCATCTTAGAGTACGGCTTAGGTCTCATCAGAGAGGTGGCCATGGGCCTCGTTTGAGAGGTGGGGGGGGACATGGCGGAGGACAAGGCCACGGACCAAGACAGCGACAGCAACAGCAAAGAGTGTTCAAAGAAATAAGAACATAAGAATACATAATGATGAGAATGCCGTTCAGCCCATCTAGGCTCGTCATGTCCTAACCTAAAGAGTATCTAGTACTGCATCTAGCCTGGACTTGAATAGCCCGGGTGTTTCTGCCTCTACTACCCAACCTGGCAAGCTGTTCCAGGCATTGACAACTCTCTGTATAAAGAAAAACGTCCTAATATCTGTGCGGAATTTGCCTTTAACTAATTTCCACCTGTGGCCTCTTGTTCTGCTGACCCCACTTATCTTAAAAAATCTTTGGTATTCCACTTTGTTAATCCCTTTTAGGAATTTAAAAACCTTAATCAAATCCCCCTAAGTCTCCGTTTGCTAAGCTTAAATAGATTGAGTGCCCTAAGTCTATCATCATAACTTTTACCTTTCATACCAGGTATCAGTTTAGTTGCCCTTCTTTTAACTTTTTCAAGAGCTTCTATATCTTTCTTGTAGTGCGATGCACAGAATTCTAAGTGAGGTCTGGCAAAGGCATTATATAACATTAATATAACCTCTTTTGATTTATACTCAATACTTTTTGCTATGTATCAACATCCAGCATCCTGTTGGCTTTTCTCACTGCTGTAGCACACTGCTTTGATGCAGATAAGCTTTGATCAACTACAATTCCTAAGTCTTTTTCAAATTGAACGCTTACTAACTTTTCTCCTCCCATAAAATACTCCTGTCTAATGTTTTTATTTCCCACATGCATAGCTGTAGCACACTGCTTTGATGCAGATAAGCTTTGATCAACTACAATTCCTAAGTCTTTTTCAAATTGAACGCTTACTAACTTTTCTCCTCCCATAAAATACTCCTGTCTAATGTTTTTATTTCCCACATGCATAATTTTACATTTAGCAATATTGAATGTCATCTGCCATGTATTTGCCTATTTTGGGATTTTGTTTAAATCATCTTGGATTACTTTACTCGATTCCAAACTGTTTGCCAAACCCCCAAGTTTAGTATCATCTGCAAATTTAACTATTTTGCTACTAACGTCGATATCAAGATCATTTATGTAAATTAGGAAGAGCAGAGGTCCCAGCACCGATCCCTGCGGGACACCACTGTCCACAGCACCGAGATCAGATACGTCCCCACCTACTGTTACGCTTTGTATTCGCCCTTGCAGCCAATTATGAACCCACTCTGAAACTACTCCTGCAATTCCTACTGAATTCATTTTAGCAATGATCCTCTCATGTGGTACCTTGTCAAATGCTTTCTGAAAGTCCAAATATATAATATCATAAGCCTGGTTCAAGTCAACACACTTTGTAGCCTCTTCAAAAAAGTCCAGAAGGTTTGTTAGGCACCTCCTTTTGAGAAAACCATGTTGGCTCTCCCTTAAAATACTATTATTTTTCAAGAATGATTCCAACTTATCCCTAATAATACATTCCAGCATTTTACATGCGATGCAAGTTAAACTGACAGGCCTATAGTTCCCTGGGTCAGTACGGTCCCCCTTCTTATATATTGGAATTATACTACCCTGCTTCCAGTCATCTGGTATTTCTCCAGTGATTATGGATTGAATAAAAGTATCTGTCAATGGTTTATATATAATTTCCCCAAGTTCTTTGAGTACTCTGGGATATATTCCATCTCGGCCTGCTGCCTTATTTGTCTTAAGTTTTTGTAGTTTTTGTAGTACTTCTACGTCCCTTATCTCAAAGTCCTCCAAAACATTCTGTACCTTGGCTATTTATAACCTCTTCTGTAGTAAAGCTCTCAACAAAGTAACTGTTTAGTCTGTTAGCTTATTATTATAAACCAAAGTTCCTTCCTTATTCTTAATGCACTTAACCTCATTCTTAACTTTCCTTTTTCTACTACAATATTGAAAAACCTTCTTAGGATTACTTTTTGCATCTTGGGAAATGTTCATTTCAAACCGCCTTTTTAGCCTTAGCCTGCATATTACAATAATCTAACCTGTTTCTCTCTGAGTTATCCTTTTTATATATTCTGTACAGTCGCTTCTTTTGCCTCAAAATCTCCCGTAAAGATTTAGTCATCCACTGTGGAGACAGTTTTTTCATCCTATTATTCCTTACTTTTGGGATGAATTTACACTGTACATCTACAATTACCCTTTTAAATATAGTCCATTTTTAATTCACAGTTCTGCAATCTAGAAGTTTTACCCAATCTATATTACTTAAATTCTCTCTCATTTTATTAAAGTCAGCTCATCTAAAATAAAAAATTCTAGAGTTAGAGGAGGCTGTCTTAACTTGCCAAAAAATAACTGCACTGTGGTCACTTGCCCCCTAGTGGTTCTCCTACCTCTGTGCTGCAAATTCTATCAGGATTGTTACACAAAACCAGATCCAGTATTGATTTCCCTCTCATAGGCTGAGTAACAGACTGTACCTAAAAGCAGTCATTGACCATATTTAAAAACTCCTCTTCACATTTGCCCTGACCTGTCACTACCTCCCAATTAATAGAGGGGTAATTGAAGTCGCCCATTATTATCGTCTCTCTTTCAGCAAAGGTTTGTTTTATGTTACCAAAGAGCATATTATTTATGTTACTGTCTGAAGCTGGAGGTCTATAGCATACTCCTATATTAAGGCCCTTCTCACGATCTCCCAGTAATCTAATCCAGATATCCTCACAAGAAATGAATGAGGTAATACCTGGAATTTCCTGCACATTAAGATTGTCTTTCACATAAAGGGCTACTCCCCCTCCTCTTTTATTAGTTCTATCCTTCCTAAACAATTTGTACCCCTCTACATTATATTCATCCCCATCTGCTGCGCCAAGCCATGTTTCAGTAATCCCAACAATGTCATAACCCCCATTCAACATGACAGCCTCCAAGCAATAATTGTGGACCATGTCATAAATCGAGGTATGACAATGACTGAGGTAGCTACAATGATTCAGCCAAACCTCAGAAGATCAACCATAGCCTCAATCATCAGAACTTTCCACCATGAGAACCGGTAAGTCTTCATCATGCACTATGCATTACTCTCAATTGTCTAATTATTGTATATTGCATGCCACTGCATAACACACAGTAGGTGTTGTGAATTAATGTGTTCTTTGTTTTCCCTGCAGAATTGAGACAAGGTCAAATGGGTCCGTATTTTGACTTACTAATAAGAGCTGGCTGTGGTGAATTTGGTTCGGGCCAGAAGTGATATATTCCTGACCGAAATTCAGCAGCACATCATTCACAATGACAACGTGTTCAACAATGTTGAGGCCATAAGTCTGCCGATTATTGCACGTATTCTGAAAAGGCATCAGGTGTCTCTAAAACAGACATACTTGGTGCCTTTTGAAAGAAATACAGATAGGGTGAAGCAACTGCGGACTGAGTGTGTTTAGGTATGTTCAGTTTCAAGATTCCTGTTGTGAAAGATTCATTATTTTGTACATTATTCTGTCGGGTAATTTTCTTTCAATTTCTTTTTAGAGGGTGGTGGAGCTGGATGCTGCAGAGAACCACCAGAAATTCCTCTTTGTAGATAAGGCAGGCTTCAAGTTGACCAAAACAAGGCGGAGAGGTCGGAACTTCATTGGCCAGCGGGCAACCATCCAGGTACCTGGACAATGTGGGGGCAACATCACCATGTGTTCTGCAATATCGGAGGATGGTGTGGTGGGGCACAGACCTCTTATGCGATCCTATTATGCACCTCTTCTTGTGAATTTCCTTGATCAGCTACAGCAGGTCTGTCAAGCTGATGGAGTGACTGAATGGTCCAACATGGTTTCAGGCCCATCCGCAGTTTACAACCCTGTACTTGCCCCCATATTCTCCTTTCCTCAACCCAATTTAAGATTTTTTCTCAGCATGGAGGTGGAAGGTGTATGATTGTCGCCCTCATGAACGTGCCATGGATGGTGCATGCAATTACATCACAGCAGACCAATGTCAAGCCTGGATTCACCATGCCAGAAGGTTTTTTCCCCGATGTATGGCAAATGAAAATATCCACTGGATGAGAACTTATGGCCAAATCCACAAGATAGGCTTGATGGAAATAACTAACCAATGAATGTCATTATTTTGTTGTTTTTCACTGCAGTTGAGGAAAAAAAAATATTTCACTTGGTATCTAAAATTATTTATTGCTCCCGCATGGTCCAGTGGTTACAACGTTCAACGCTGGCCACGGCGACTGGGGTTCGATTCCCCGTCTGGCCGGGAGTGCCACCAGGGGCGGCGATTGGCTATTCGCCCCAGGAAGGGGGAAGGGAAGCCGACAGGATGTTCGCTGCACACAGGAGTGGCTCTGGAGTACCGGGTTACGGTCGACGTCCAATACTTCGCCTTCGTCACTACCGGTCACAGGGCTACGACAGCTAACTCACATTACAAGGGGGGATTGATTTGAAAAGTGTAATTGGCTACCAAATTGGGAGAAAATGGGAGAAAATCAATTCTTAAAAAAATGTGTTATTTTTGCTATGATTCAAACAAACCTATGTTGTAATTTTATATTGTATATCAGAACAAATGTATTCTGATTTTGTTCAATGATTCCACTGCCTCTTCTACTGTCTCTACTATGCCCTTTATTTAGAACAACAAAAAGAACCATATTGAAACATGTCAAGTTTTTACTGCAATATTAAAGGATCATAAAAACAACTAAACTAATGTTCTATAGTATTTCATGACAAATTAGTTATTTCAACCAATGATTCTGAAGTGCAAGTTCTTCAAATATATGAATGCACAATGCAAGTTTTTGAACATAGGACAGGCTGTGTTACAAGTGCTGACCGTTTTGAGTATTGTGTCTAAGGTTTTGAAAATTGAGCACAAACTTGTGTTTTTTTCTGAAATGAATGTCTTTGAGAGACAATAAAGTAAGCTATATAAAAAATAAGCGCTTTCTCCAACCCCTAGGTTAAGCTCTTCCCACAAATTCCTGGTCCTCTAATCCTAGAGCTCGATGTTCTGCTCAGCTGTAGTGGAAACAAGAATTTGTGACTTTGCACACTGGATACTACCATGAGGGTTTTGTTTTTGATGTGTTTTTGCTTTCTGTAATTCGGCATTAATGTGGTTAATATTAAGCAGTGGTTTGGCGTTGTGGCAGAAACAGGATTTAACAACAGGGTTGCAGGTTCAAATCCCAATAAACTGTATTTTTAACTTTACCCAGCTGTATTTGCAAGATATAAGGCCATCTGCTGAGGAAATTAAAGATGTCTGGAAGATAGTGAACTGTCAATATGGTGTGGTTCTTTTAAATACAAACCTGTATGTTGTGTTTCTTTTCTGTCTATATTTTGAAAACTTCAGAGGGAGAGAAATTTTAATTCAAAAGCAGTGGTTAAGAATGGAGAGAGCTTTTTTGGTGAAAGGTTGTCTTTGTGTATCTCAGTAAATTGGGTTCATTAGATTTTGCATGTTGACAACCAAGGGGAGCTTTCCATTTACTGGCCTCACTTGTCTTTTAGTACTGAAAAACTCGATCACTATTGGGTAACACCCTGAAATAAGTTGTTACACAGAGACCTCTTGTGGTTTCTTGGGGTACTACAACAAAGGCACTAGGCTAGATCACATGATGGCTTTGTCCCAAACAGAAAGGATGAATCCTTCTGATGCAACATTTTACATGTCCTAAATGGAGAGTGGCATGAAATGCATCCTTTTAAGATGCCTTAATTAAATCAAAGATGGCTTAATTAAATTGAAGGTTACATGCAGATGACTATGCAGAACCGGCCAGAGGCTTGCTGTTGTGTTGCTTCTTCCCCAGTACACATTACATAATGAGGCAGTGCGCTTCTGTGTAATTGAACATCCACTGACTCACATGTAATCTTGGCTTAGAGGATTTACCCCCACAGAATAGAATATGAGCACTGATTGTCATTGAAATAATGGCTGCTGGGGAATGGTGTTCAAATTCCCTCTTTAGGTTTAATAGATTTGTTTGTGTTTGTTTTTTCCTTTCTCCTGGGCGTTGATGGGGAGGGCATAGGGGTGGTGGTGGTGTGTGTGTGTGGACGTGACAAATGTTTGATCTTTGAAAAATCACCACAATTCCCTCTTTAATGCTCCCTGTACCCTCTCTCTGTGCTGATGGCTCCTCATTCAACTCCTAAAGATTCATTACTGGGGGCCTCTAGTTGCAAAACAGTCAAAGTATTTGCCTACTACAGCCATGATTCGAAACCCGGCTGTGCCAAGTCCAGCCCCGTGGGGGGGGCACACACACACTCACTCACTGGCGATTGACAGGCCGTCCCAGAGGGAGGGGGAGGGTAACCCGGCACGGGCTTGCCGAGAAGCGCAAATACGTTCCTGTTGGGAAAAACTGGCTTGCCGCGAGGAAGAGCGGCGGGCTCGTGGGGGAGGGTAAATCGAAATAAATAGAGGGTGTAATTGGCTACCAAACAAACAAAAAAAAGATTAAATATTTGAGATGCAAGCTATATAATGATGAAGATGGAGGATTCTTCTCCCAAACTGTTGTAGGACCATACAGCCAAAACGATAGTCACATCAACTCTCTTAACTACTCTTTACGCTTGTGTGTGTAATATTGAACGTCAGTACATCAGTGGCAGCTTTGGGAACATGAGCTGGCTGTCGTTTTAAGCTGAAAAAGTAGGAAAGGTCCACCGGAGAGGGGAGTGCCAAACTGCTCTTGTGCGTGTACCTGTATGAGCTGACCCATTCATTGCAATAACATCGCACAGAACTCTGCATGTGGATGAATTGGGGTTTGGGGGAATTTGGGGTCAACTGCAATTCCTTGCTGGCAGGCCTTCCGGCCTGTGCCATCAAGCCACTGCAACTAGTCCAGAACGCTGCCGCTCGCCTGGTGTTCAATCAGCCGAAGTTCACCCACGTCACCCCTCTACTCTCCTCTCTGCACTGGCTCCCCATCGCAGCACGCATCAGATTCAAGTCACTGGTGCTTGCTTTTCAAGCGGCCAGAGGTACTGCTCCCCCATACCTCCAGCCACTCATCACTCCCTACACCCCGCCCAGACCCCTCCGCTCCACCTCCTCTGGCAAACTGACTGCCCCATCCAGCAGTCACTCCTCGCGGTCTCGCCTCTTCTCTGTCCTGGTCCCTCGCTGGTGGAACGACCTCCCGCAATCGGTCAGGACTGCGGAATCACTTCCAATCTTCCGCAAGAGACTCAAAACCCACCTCTTCAGACTCCACTACCACTGAACACTGTCCATCTCGTCAATCTGTCGTCACCACTGTTTACTTGTTCTACACTATATAATTTTTATTTATTTAAACCCACTAACCTTTCTTTCCCAGTGTTACAGGTATGATACGCAGACGCCTGCAATGATGTCTATTGCTGTATTACTGCACTGATCTTGTGCACTAACTATGATTGTTCTTACCTTGTATTAATGCACATCTTGTAAGTCGCTCTGGATAAGAGCGTCTGCTAAATGTTTAAAATGTAAAATGTAAAATGTAATGTTTTGGAGAGCACACTGTAAGGAATAAAGATGCGCAGTTCCCACATCGTCGGAAAGTCGACAATTTTATTTGGCATCTAAACTGTTGCAACGAGAAGGTTATGTAAAAAAAATTGTCTCTCCAGGTTCGTGGAGCAACCGAACAACAATGTGAGAACAGGATGACTCCAAATACCCTTTCGGAGTCACCCATTCTCGAAGGCAGGAAACGGAAATGCATATTCTTCATTCATACCTTGATGTCTGTCAATCAGTCTACCTCCGCTGCCTCTGCCAAAAGGCCTAGCCCAATAACAGCCTATTGTGCTCTGTGATCTGTTTGGGAGATGGTGGGGGTTTGTCTACATGTGTGTAACTGAGGCAGGATGGTTTGGCATGTTGGGGGGGATGTGGTAGCTGAGGTGTTTACCACCTCTTGTCTGGGGTCTCTGAAACCTTTTTTTTTTTACCCAAATTGTTTTGAATTCAGTGCACTACATACAGGCTTTTTTCTGTGTTTGCATTCCGAAGGTTTGTAATGCACAATGTCTATGTTATATAGACATTGTGCATCCTCCTCATATTAGCCCGGATAGGCTGTGGTCAAAAATGAGTCCACAGCTCATAATCCCTAATGGTTGTGTAAGGTAATCCCTGATTACCTTTAGTTTGTAGTTTGAACAGTCCACATAAATATAAGCTTTCATGCAGGATGAATTTTCCAGGAGTTCATCTCGACCGCCTTTTAAGGGATCAGGGAATAGTTTTCCAGTTTCCCATATTGGCTCTAATGGTTTTCTGGTTTTTTGATTCCCTTGAAAATGTCAATTGTGAAGCGCTGTGTGACAACCTGTTTGTAAATGGCGCTATACAAAAATAAAGATTGATTGATTGATTGATTGATGTACACATTAAATTCATATTTAAAAGGCACATGGCCATGCTGATTGTCAGATAACAATAATTGTATATGATTCCTGTTTAATTCAGTGCTCTCTTCTGGTCTCCTCTGCTCCAGCGATCGCATCCAATTAGTTGTGACAGTGCAAAAAGGCTATAACTGTGGTCACTGGGATTAAACAACAGCATCTGTAAAAAAAAAAAAAAAAAAAGTTGACCCAAGGGGTCAGAGAAACACTGGGAAGTGGTCATCTTCCCCTCCAGCAGGATGTGCAGAAGGAAGTCATAGAACTAAGACGTTTTTTTTCCATGCACAACGACACTTCTCCATCAAAACTTCCTACAAGTCCCACAGCCTCAACACCCCTAATCCTACACAGGTCTTTATTGGGAAGAGAAGTCGGAGAAAAAAAGGAGATAAAACAATAGAGTAGATATTAGATCGAAATAGAGAGCAGATATACAAATTGTAATACAATGTAATTCTAGGTCATATTTTGTTTAAATTGGGTATTGTATAGCTATGTGGTATTATTATTCCATTAAAATAAATGCTTCACCACTGCTTTATTGTGACACGCACGCTGTTGCCAAGGGGCATTTGTTTCACACGTCGGTGTCACATTTCGATTGACGTCACGTGTCCTGACAGAGTATGTAAATTGTGAGATCAGCGATATCCTTCCTTTCCGAGACCGCGCGCGGGTTGTGGAGCAGCACCAGCCGGCGTCCTTGTGCAAACTTCTTTATTGCAATCCAACAAAATGAAAATCTACAAGGACATCATCACTGGTAAGGACGTGGTTCAGTTTATCCGCGCTGCCTCTCGCATTCAAACGTTATGACCATTTTTGGTATTCGATGTTTTAAACCCTATATTATGTTTAGTTTAAGATGATAATCTCTGAAATGTTTACTGGGGCCTAGTTGGGCAGGAGTTTTATCGGGTACCCGTATGTTGGCATTGGATTTATAATAAGCAAAACAAATGGACATGTGAACGTAACAATTTTGTTTATTTAACGGTAGATTTATCTGTCTTCCCCTGTTCAAATGGGAATTTGATGTTAGAAACTCGGCAGTACGCTAGCTAAGAAAATGCCGACATCGGGCCGGCTGGTAACGGAACGTTTATCAGTCAGGAGGCCAGCGACCCGCATTACATGTGATGTTACTTTATAATGTTAACGTAACATTTGTGTGTTATATAATCAAACTTTACTTCCATTCAATGTGTTGTATGTATTAAATGAATGCCGTCGGGGTTAACGGTTTGGGCCTGCGCAAGCGTTTAAAGTTTTGCTGGGTCCGTTTATGACCTCAGCTCGCTAGCATCAGAGCCGCTAGTCGCCCATGTTTTTCAGTAATGTGCAGTTATTTCTGAGCCTAATTCTATTCCCAGGGATAATTCGTTGGACCGAGTTGCTCCGAGCGCCAATTTGAGTACTCATTCAGCCATTTATTCTCTTCTTTACAGCAGTAGCGTAGCCAGAAAAAAGACGGTGGGTGTGCGTCATAAAAACTGGGTGTGCCACATTTAATTTTCTCTACAACAGAGTATAGGCGCCGCTAGACTGATGTGCACCTCCACATAAATATAACCATCCAGTACTCTCCATATGGATTTGCCTACAACATAGCCAAAACATAAAAGGTGTTTTTGTCAGGCTCGGACACAGATTCAGGACTCCGTTGCAGACCAGGAAATCTCAATGGGTTTTTTATGTTTTATTGTTCAAGACGTACAGTAAGGTACAGTTCAACGAGTGCAGAAATAAGCTACACGTAGTCAGCAGAAACCGGTGAAAAAAACGAGAAATGAAATCAAGACTGGAATCGGCAAGCTCAGAGGTGGAAACAATAATGGTCATTAACAGGAGATCAGAATAATACGGCACCAAAGCACTTGGAGTCAAAAACAAATGCAGTCATACACGGAAATTATCTATTAAACAACTAAATGAACTCTGGGAGACTGGGAAAATATATTTCAGAATTAATAGGGTCTCGAACAGTCACATAGGCCTACGGATGACAAACTGAAAAAGACGCGTTTAAATAGGCCTACACAGCAGCAGGATAATCACGTTATTCACGTAACGAGGGAATCAACAAACGCACAAGTTTATTTTATTGACATTTTAAACGTCAAATTATGAACTCATTCTACATAGGCCTAGGCCAGGGGTCGGCAACCTGCGGCTCCGGAGCCGCATGCGGCTCTTTCATCCTTATGCTGCGGCTCCGCGTGGCTTGGGAAAATAAATTATAAGTATCCAATTGAAGTGTATTTTATTTGTAGTTCTAAATTTCCTCGCGCACGAAAATCCGAGGGGCAATCCCCCCCGACAAGTACTTTTTCGCATTGCACCCCCGCGCTACGCCACTGGCGGCTCCCAGTGTTTACTTTTCCGTGGAAACCGGGTCCAAATGGCTCTGAGTGTTACAGGTTGCCGACCCCTGGCCTAGGCTAAGTAGGCTTATCAAATAAAACAAAATAGTCCTACAATAGAATAGGACTAGTAGGTAGGCTACATAACGTAGGTGTAATGACAGTCAACAAACGCTAGAGGAAGTTATTTAATTATTATTATTAGGTGGCGGCCTATTATTAATAGGCTACATAATTATAATGATTCCCAATACAAAACAATTCATTAGTGAAAATTAAACCAAAAACAAAAAAGTATTAGGCCTATAAAAATATTTTATTTTCAGGAATCTGAATGGGTGGGCCAGCTGTCAATCTGGCACACCCATGCAGGCACACCAATAGATCTGCCTTTGCACTGCACGTCCCCTGTATGTTCGCCGACGATTTCCAGACGAGCGTGGAGCCGGACAGAAAAATCCCGTCTGAGTTTAACCATCTCGTATTACAGTCAGGACTGTTAAAGCCGACGGACTCAGGATTTTGCAAAAAGATTATTGTGCGATTGCAAAATTAGTTTGGTGTGCCAGCTGCCTGTTTGGGTGGCACTAGCACACCCGTGGCTACGCCACTGCCTTACAGGAGATTAAATGTTCTCCGACATTTACAAAATTAAAGAATCTGGGGTGTTGTACGAAGTTGAAGGAAAGGTACGTGTTGTACATTCAGCCGCTTAATGACATTTCTTGAAGTCGAACCAGATGTGTTGTCAAAATACAAATCTAGGGTGCAGAGTCGTACTGTGAGTCACAGGTATGCCATGAATTGCTCTGCGTTTAGATATTTTGTACTTGCGTGAAAGTGGCGTCAGCATCACTGTTCATTGAGCAATATCATTAACAAACTATTTGGGGGGGATAGAATGTAGATGGAAGTCAATGCGTTTACTGAATGCTGACTTTGCATCCATCTAGCAGATGCCCTTCAGAATTACTTTAAAATTGAAGTGGCCAACATTATCCAACACTTTTGCTGATTAATTGGCAAGGCTTTTGGGGCTGTAGAAAGGTTGATTGTTTGTGGGCGGTTATGCAGATGGTGGAACGCTCTTCCTCCTCCCGTGCAGATGGTCAGCAGGACGGAGGACATTGACGATGTCCTCATCGGTGACAACGCCTCTGCCGAAAGGCAAGACGAGGCCAACGAAGCCTCCACAGTCAGTGGTGTGGACATCGTCTTGAACCACAGGTCCTCTTCTCAAAGGAAACCTACAAGACCTACATCCGAGATTACATGAAGGCGTGAGTGTCGTCGTACCCCTGACTTGTCGTTGAGCCACCAGCCCCCTGCATCTTTGACAGCCTGAAGCTATGACGTTGGCTACTCAGGTTTTTTTTTTAAACCATGATGCAACATCAACATCTCCGCGCTTTCTGTTCGCTGTTGCCATAGTGGCTCAGATTGAATAGGGGATGACATTACAGCAGTTTGTCCCAAAAGCTGTGAAACCGTGGTTATGACTTGGCTAGAATTCATACTGGAGGGGTCAGTGTGGCCTGAAGCCCTGGTGGCTAATGCCAATATTTTTTTTAATTTTTTTGCTGTATTAAAAAATGTATATACAGTGCATTCGGAAAGTATTCAGACCCCTTCACTTTTTCCACATTTTTTATGGCTTATTCTAAAATTTATTCAATTCATTTTTTCCTCATCAATCTACACATAATACCCCATAATGACAAAGCAAAAACAGGTTTTTTGAATTTTTTGTAAATGTATTAAAAATAAAAAACTGAAATCACATTTACATAAGTATTCAGACCCTTTGCTATGACACTTGAAATCTACCACAAAGCCTGATTGATGGAGTGCTGCAGAGATGGTTGTCCTTCTGCCAGGTTCTCCCATTGCTGTAGAGGAACGCTGAAGCTGTCTTGGAGTGGTCATTAGATTCTTGGTCACCTTCCTGACCAAGGCCCTTCTTGCCCGGTTACTGAGTTTGGCCGGACGGCCAGTTCTATGAAGAGTCGTGGTGATTCCAAACTTATTCCATTTCACAATGATGGAGCCCACTGTGCTCCTGGGGATTTCCAATGCTTTAGCTATGTTGTTATACCCTTCCCCATATCTATGCCTCAACACAATTCTATCTCAGAAGTCTATGGAGAGTTCCTTGGACTTCATGGCTTGGTTTTTGCTCTGACATGCACTGTGAACTATGGGACCGTATATAGACAGGTGTGTGCCTTTCTAAAGCATGTACAATCAATTGAATTAGCCACAGGTGGACTACGATCAACTTCTAGAGAGATCAAAGGGAACAGGATGCATCTGACCTCAATTTCAAGTGTCATAGCAAAGGGTCTGAAAACCTGTTTTTGCTTTGTCATTAAGGGGTATTGTGTGTAGATTCATGAGGGGAAAAATAATTTAATCCATTTTAGAATAAGGCTGTAACATAACAAAATGGGAATAGTGAAGGGGTCTGAATACTTTCTGAATGCACTGTATATACTGTATTGTGGTCAAATCCACAATGGGCTGTATTTGATTGGCTGGTGTGTGGTGTTACAGGATCAAGGTGAAGCTGGAGGAGAACAACCCTGACAGGATGAAGCCCTTCATGACCGGAGCACAAGCGGAGCTGAAGGCCATCTTGGGGAACATTAAAAACTACCAGGTGAATGACTGCAGAGCCCTTTTGTGACCGGCACCTAAATTGGTTGTAGGGACATCTTGAAGATCAGGACTGGGGGAAACCAATGTTGTGGAGGTCAAGGCCCTAATGCCCCCCCCCAAAATCAGTTTTTCACAGGAGAGACCATGAACCCTGAAGGCATGGTGGGCTTGCTAGACTTCCGCGAGGATGGCATTACCCCCTTCATGACCTTCAAGGGTGGCCTGCAGGTCGAGAAATGTGTAAGTACCCCAGCACCACAGTCCTGCCCACATTGCACTCATTGGTGAACTAAGAGCCTGTCTGGGCATTGTGCCTGCCCCCCCGCAGCATCCACTGATGGACCTGAAGCGGGACCACTTTGGCTTTTGCGTTTGCATTCGGATGCAAGATCAACGTCCTCGCACTTAACTCGACTGTTGACTGGCAGATTTGAACTGCCGAAAACGCTAACGAAACGCTGCTTCCATTCTCTCACGCGCACACCTTCAGCATGTCGATTCTGTTTGCTTATGATGCATATAATATATCAAATGTTTTTGGAGATGCCACTTAACTTCTGTGAGCCTGTCCTTAGCCTCCAGTGGTGGCCTCATGGGCCTGAACCGCATATAATTTGTCTTCCCTATCTTTTTGGTTGCAGTAACACTTCAGGACGTGATTGTTTTCCCATCTTCGTTGGCTGCCGCTTATTGATACCGACCCCAAAATTATGGACTGGCCATTTGCTCTCTGTTTTGGAACGGATGAATTATTTGAAACTCATTAAATGTACTTTTTTTTGGGGGCCTGCAAACTCTCACCAGTCTGTACGGCCTACATTTTTGCGTACGATTGCTGCCTTCAGAAGACTGCGCTTGGACAGCAAGAAACTGGATTTTTCCTTTGCCACAAAATCCAATATTTAGGTTTATTTTTATTTTTTATTCCATTGCAACAGATGTACTGCCTGCCCCACCCCCACCCAAAGGAGTGTTTTAGGATTTCATGACATGAGGTGTAAACTATAGAATAAACCACTCAACAAAAACATTGCTGTCTTTGTGTCCTGCTGCAAAGTGTCAAATGAGAATTGGTGGGGGGGGGGGTGCGTTCTGTAATGTTGGAGGAGTGGAGAGGGAGACTTGACTAGCTGCCAAATCATTCCAAACTATCAAACGTTTGATTCGTCATGGTACAGTGTCGTCATCTGTGTTTGAGAAGGGGGGTTGTTGCCACTGACAACAGCTACGTGTTTGATTAAATTTAAAGACCCACCCAGTCATTTGTTTCCCTCTAAGTTATAGAAGTATATATTTAATTATTTTCTATATATATATGTATAGAAAATGAGTATATGTACAGTTCTCTTGAAATCTATTCATGTGGGCATCTCCATGCAGCAAAAACATTTTTAACTAATTTGGTTTGTCAGAACCGAGATCTACAGTCGGTGGGGTCGGGAAAATGGCTGGGGCCACGTTCCTTTGCCACCAACTCCTTCAGTGCCTGCTGGTTGATGCTGAAATTGAGAATGGCTCCGGTGAACACACGCTTTGGCGTGATAAATGCGGATTCATCTGTGCCGTTACACCCAGCACATCTAGAAGATTCCATTATAGTCTGATTTGAGATCTCTGTGCAATTATACATGTTAAATGGGCACGAACCTGATGGGGACCTTTGACAATTTTCAAGCTAAATATAACCCTAACTGGTGGAATGTGAGTCCCTTGAACTGTTTGAAACCGCTTGCTTACCCCCCCTTCAAACCTAAGTCAAATAACTTGTTCTTATCTGCCCTGCAGGCATACTAGGAATTGGGAGTATGGTTAATTTTGTATATGTATATATGCGCATATATAAATGCACCAGTGTTTTTAATTGTACCCCAGCTCTGTCAGCCAAAATGGATCCGAGATCCAGATTTTTGGGTAAATTAACATTTACAAATTAATAATTTTGCTAATGAGATTTTATTTGCACAAACTGCGAGGGGAGAACATGTTTCATAAAGAAAATTAATAACTTCCAATTTTAATCCCTTAAAATGTCTATTGGGTTGGAATTCAAGGACCACAATCGGTCATAATTTTCACCACTCGTTAGCAGCTACATCTAAAGGCCTCTATATGCTCGAGCGACTGCAACGCGACATCCTCTGCAACACGTCGCAGAGGTTGCGTTGTTGCAGAGGGTGTTTCAGGATGTCGCCTACCTAGCAAAAAAATTTACTTGCGAACGCAGCGCAACATGTCGCGTAATGTTGCACAGCATTGATTGGTTAGTTAGCGAATGGAGGCGGAGCTGTCATAGTCATAGTTCATCAAGCTAGTACATAATGTTTTTACATTTTAAGCATTTAGCAGACTTATTCAGAGCAACTTACCAGATGTGCATTAATACATGGTAAGAGCAATCATAGTTTGCACGAGATCAATGCAGCAGCTGTATGTCATACCTGTATATATCTGTTAATGTTAGCTAAGCAAAACTATCGATATCTAGCTAGCAACCTGGTATCATGGCCAAATAAAGCTTACTAACAGTAGCTAACAATATAGATAGATGGATAGCATAATTTGTTTGACACGGTATAAAATGAACCAGCTTCAGCAAAGATTGGCCGAAGTTTGAAGGTACAGGAGTTTCCCTGCTTTCATGAAAACTTTACCGACCTTGTTCAATACATTGACGCCTACTAGTGTACAGAAGTGTAAGGACACCATGGTTAGTGAAGTATAAATTGCAGAGCGCTTGCGACATGTTGCAGTGTGCGAAACGCGAAGATGTCACAAAAATTCAACCAGTGTGGACAGACCCAGTTTATCACTTGAACGCTCATATGAGGAGGTCCAGCTACAGAGGTTGGCTCAAATGTGACACATGGCTATTAGAATTACTCATTCATGTGGATGTTAATGGCGACTGTCCATTTACACCTACTTGATAAATAGTAATGGCCAAGGCCTCACACTCAAGCACTCTTCCCACACTGGTGGTGTGACCTCTTGAATAATTTGGATAGTTTTTTAGTAGTGTTTTGCAAATGTGTGGTGGAGGGTGGGAGGTCAAACACACCCCTGTACAAAGAAACAGCTCAACAACACCGAATGCCTACCTGCACACATCACACACATGCACAAACGTAATCAGGCACACGAGGGCCAACTGCCATTTTAGGTGTGATTGGACACAGGATTATAGTTGGTGACTTCCTCCAGCTGTTGCAGCAGTCACACTGGTGTGGAGGACTCATGAATAATCAGTCTATAATAGGAGAGAATCGCATTTACTGCCTCCCAGGTGTTGTCATTTCATTCTAAACTAGGAATAGACCATTCCTTTCCTGGGGAACCTTAAAGTTGGTTGATCTTTACATCACCACAGCTGTCAATCGTTCAACCGAGGTCGTCACTTGGACAGAAAGTCAGCCCCCATTTCAAGGGGGAAATCGGTTGGGTTCTCTGACCCTTCCTCGAACACTTTCCGCCCCAGGTGTGGCCTACCTCATTAACCTCATGTAATTCTCTCTGACCTCCGGTTTGCACTGTCATTCCTTCTGGGGAAACATTGTCAAAACAAAGAGACAATCCATCATCCTCTGACGTTTTTTCCCACAGCCAAAATCGCCGGCGTTGCACATATGCCCTGGCTTTCAAATCATAAATGAAACGACAAATGCAGCGTGCCGTTGACTAATGCATGTAGGCGGGAATCTTGGAAATATGTACTTCTCTAGACAGGCCAACAGGTCAAATTACGAATCCTTTCTGGTCAACCAGTTTTACAGGTTTGAATGTGCGCAAGTAATTTACAATGGAAGGGTTTCGACGGCTGGGAGCGAGCTCTCACAAACATTCCATCGCCAACCATTTTCATAATGAACACAATTATCCGCTGCCATTACATAAAGAGCGATGCGGCCCTCGTCCTAATAGCTCCGCGCACGCCCACACGTGCATCTCAGTGCTGTCCAACTCCACTGAAGCATCCATTTACCTCGAAATTACCCAGAAGGCACGGGCTACGGTCAAGGCCCAATGCGTTGACCTTGCGTGTCAAACGTGTCGCCCTCATTTCAGTTTCACACAACTAACAGGCTTTTTTTGTATGTTTGTCCCCCCCCGTTTTGGGAAAGTAAAGTTGTGTCACTGTCTGCCTTCAAGGGCTTAACACAAAGAGTAATGTTACATAAGAGTGGTACTGTTTCCACAAGAATGAAAAATTAAAAAAACCATTGACGCAGGAGGATTATGTAGGAGGGCAGGAGTTTGGGAGGCGGAGGAGGAGTGGCTGGCTCCCAGCTGCTTCAGGCTGCCGAGCAGGTGAAGGAGAGAGCGAAGACCGGGGGGTCAGTCAGCCGCCCCCTCCCGTGATCCCAACGGCTCTGCCCTCACGTTGCCCGATGGCCGCTCTGCATGCAGATCCATCCCTCGCTCCCAGAAAACATTCCCTCCGAGCTCCCCGCCTACTATCGGAGTCCGATCAAAGCCTGATCCCCCGGAGGTCGGACCGTTCATCCGAACGCACAGCTGCTAGAGAGGAGGCCTCATGGCGTTTCGCAGCCTCATCGCCCCTCACCTTGTGGTCAGATTTGGAAGTGCGTGCAGATGGAAGCTGGTCTTTGAGGAAAAAGTTACAAACTCTGTGTGGCACAGTGCCAAGTTGTGCCTTGAATGCACCATTGAGTTTTATCCTAACTATTCTGTAGCAGAATGCCTTCTTGGTTGTTTAGTCCAATGCCGCACTTCCTACTGTGAACAGCATGATAGAACTCTCCCCTGACAGCCTGTTCTTGCTGATTTGGGAAATGGTTTAGGTAGCACAGTGAGGCTTTTGAGCACATTCAGGGATATAACTGTGTACATATTATATACATATACATATTACTGATAATAACTATGTAACACCTGTAAGTACCTATGTGTATGGTGTATTTCAGTGGTGTTTCAGTGCAGAAGAGGAGGAAGGAATACTAGCCATACAAACGCATGTATATTTGTAGTCGTGGTATAGGAAGACCACCTTCACCATAAGTGAAGCTTAGGTGAAAGTGCTTCTTTAGCATAAGACTGCAATGTGCGGAAAGAAGCAAAACACCGAACAATAGAAATCCATCTGGTGTGGAATTTACAAGTCATTAAGTACAGATACTTCTTCATTCACAGATGATGCCAATTTTTTTGTTTGTTATTCTTTAGCATATGACTCTCAAAACAGTGCCATTAGCGAGCCCCTATTTGTTCCCCATCCCTTAAGCTAAAACATCTATTTTCGTCAAGTGCGCCCCTCGACAGGCTAATGAATAAAACAAATGCCGCACAATAGCAACGCTTATAAAGAGATGTAGTCCTCTGCATACATTTTCCCCATTTCCTTTTTGAAATCGAGAAGCGCATACATTAAAACGCAGTCTATTTCTCAATCAGAGGATACGAAATCTAAAGGTCAAAACACATCCCCATCTAGTTTCTATTTCAACAGCTCTCAAGAAGAGTAGGATTTAAGTTTTTTTTTTTTTTTTTACAGCTCATCTCCAGTAATCACAGGGTTGAATATGGATTGACTATGGATTGTGTTCCGCTAAGGAGCGCCGGCTATGACCAGTTTCTCACGAAACAGCCGTCACTCAAGGTATCAAACGCAGCGGGAATCGGCTGACCGTCATCGTTTTAAAAAAGGGAAGCTTTTTATTTCTCCATTTCGATCAATTACATTCGCTTTCAAAACCTATTAAAATCACGTCCATTCCTGGCTGCATGTCTGTGCTCGCTCTGCGTGTTCACTTGTGTCGTGAATGAATAAATCCAGTTGAATGTGTGGCCTTCCAAAGGCGGCTTGAGTGGTTCTGTGGAAAGATATAAAAGGCAAGGAACCATTTGGCTTGCTGTATCTATAACGTCCAACAGATAGACATTTGGTGAATTCTGGCAGATACGAAAATTAATTTAACACCCTGATGACATAAATACGTTAAGCAATGCTTGAAAGATAGTTTACTGTGGACGGGTATTGGAAATGAGCTATGAACACTTCAAGCAGTGCATCTGATGCTAATATTTATTTTAACATTGTAACAACGCTTTTCCTACGTCCCTGATAAATAAATAAATACTACATTCATAAATGAATCCTGGTTCGTTTTTAAAAAAAAAACATCCCTTGAGAGTAAATTAGCTTTTTAAACAGAAACCACAGAAAATGTAAGCCTTCCTCTTTTACCTCGTGAAAAATTGACCATGGTGACATAATCCCTCTCAAAGCCTGGACCAAAGACGGCCATCAGATTGGTACACTGACTGACAGCGCCTTCAGGTCTTGCAGTGACTCCCCACAGCTTTCTGGACACCCGCGCACGATCGCCAGTAGTCTCGTCGTCGCCCCCCACCCCCTGCGATGCGTCCATACAGACTACGGCTCCGGCGGGCACCGCCAGTCAAGATATACACGCGGTGCTATATTAAGCATATCGATCTGAGCCCACGTCCCTGAGAGGTGTCCTCTCACCAATATTGCTTTCCCGCCCCTGGTACCAAGAGCGTTTAAGACCAATTACACCAAATCCGTTGTGTACAAACATAGGTGTACCTTCATGAATCAAAATGGTTTAACTTCTGCTCCCACCGCTGTTAATAAGTCCGCTTGAAAGTATTTATTTACGAAATGAAATGGATCTCTCGTCTCTTGGCCTTCTCGCTAACTGCGCTAACCGCTAACAATCGACGACAGCGCGGATTAACTATTTACATGACAAACACACGCATCCTGTGTATGTACGCCGTCTCATGGTCATGCTGTCAATATTTAACAGAGGCTAAAAAACATAAGGAATATGGAGATTAAATGTAAGGCTCGGTTTAACGAATACACACATACATGCGCGCGCGCGCAATAATGTTATAAAAAAAAACAAAAAAACAGTTATAATTACGTATACCCCCCGCACTGGTTCAATAGCTCTGTTCGTGTGATTTCTCCCTTTCCCGTGGTCTCATGTGCCTCTCCCCAGCTGGACGACCCTTCTCATCAGAGGGAGCGACGCTAATTGGTCCCGCACGGCGGCGGGCGGGTAGAGGGGGAGACGTGATTAAATCCCGCCGTTGGAGAGCGGGAGGGCGAGAGATAAGCGCCGCCTCCTAGCAAAGCCCTACCCATTCCTTCCCCCCCTTCCCTCCCCAACACTCCACCTCCTCGGTCGAGCGACACTGAAAAGCTGCTGAGCTGCTGGCAGTTTCTCACAGTTGGCTCTCGATGCCCGCGCCTCTCGGCTGCACTTCCCACTCGCTCGCGCGCGCACACAGCACGGACTCCGGGAGGCTGCGGCGCTCTGAGTGAGGAGCGGCATGGAATGGAACCTGAGAAGGATGGACAGTGAGCTCAGGCAAATCAACCCTGACCTGCTACAGCCCAGCAAGAGCTTCAAGAAGCTGTCCTCGGGCACCGTCGCGCTGAACGTGGGGGGCTACCTGTACGCCGCCCACAGGCACACGCTGGCCCGCCACCCGGGCTCCCTGCTCGAGGAGATGGCCAGCGGGAAGAAGCCGGTCCAGCACGTGGACGCCATGGGGAATGCATTCATCGACCGGGACGGCCCCGTCTTCCGCCACGTCCTCAACTTCCTGCGGCTGGGGGAGCTGGTGCTACCGGAGGACTTCAAGGAGGCAGCGCTCCTGCGGCGGGAGGCCGAGTACTACCGGCTGGTGGACCTGGCCCAGGCAGTCCGGGAGTGGGAGCAGCGGCAGTTCGCTCGCCAGGAGCCCGCCTTCCTGGAGGTGACCGACAACCACGAGCGTTCCCAGGGCCTCCGGATCTACTGCAGTGACGGCAGCTTCATCGAGAAGGTCAAGTGTCGCCTGGTGCAGGTCTCCAAGAGCCGGCTGGATGGCTTTCCGGAGGAGTTTGAGATCTCCTCCAACGTCATCCAGTTCCGCCACTTCATCAAGTCTGAGATAGGCTCCCGGCTGGTGCTGAAGGAGGACAACACCTTCGTGTGCACGCTGGAGAGCCTGAAGCTGGAGACGGTCATGCTGGCTCTCAGAGGGGGCTACCGCCTCCTCACCAGCCTGGACAGCAACCGCGGGTCCGTGGTGCAGTGCGAGGCCCTGCACTTTGTTAAGTGAGAGACGGACCCTCAAGAATGCAATGGAACAGCCACCGCAACTCCCCGTGGCAGCCCAGAGAAAAGGTTCCTGCTCTTTAGCTTTTTGGCAAAGTGCACACTTTGTGTTCACCGCTACCCTTGTGTTTTTATTCGACCCTTGCTCTTAAACCACCCTTAATTATACTGTACCGGTCAGATATATTCAGTGCTGCGTGTTCTTTTTGACTGTGTTTTTTCATGTGCCACTCTGTCAGAGTTGAGTTGTTTCCAGCACTTTCAGAATGTGGTTTTGTGCAACAAGCTGCTGAACTGCTCAGATTAATATGCCACATAAACAGTACTCCGCCAAACTGGATCTGTGCTTTTTTTACCTGGTGTTGTCAAATAACAATAATATGCACTGTATTTAGTAACACTTAGCATTATTACAATAGTACAATAATAAAAAACTGGTATGTGTCTGGCCGAGCAACATCTGTACATTTGCTTGTCATTACTATAACTCCAGAGTACATGTATAACTGGCAAGATGCCATGTGAAAGATATAACCAATGGTTATAAATGGTTATGCTTTTAATAATGCATGTATAAAAAGTGAATTATTGAACTTGAACCCATCTTGTGATTTTTACCTGATTTGTACGGTGATCTATGGCGTGTTGTTACGGATCTGTGATTGGGCTTTTTTCCGTCGAATAGAAGTGCCCGTCGCTGGCTATTTCTGCAGCGTTTGTTTTGATCCGACAGTCTAAAGACGTAGAAGCTGTAGGAGATGTGTGATAACGTGCAGTTGCCTCCGTTCGCAACGTGATGCTATTCCGAGCCCCCCGGGGAACGGAGAATCGCCGTGTCGTATCCGCGCAACTGCCAATTACCTGCACAAATGAAAAGGCTTTTGCTTCCTCGAAGGAAAGCAGCGACTCCTGACTCTTTCCACGTCGACGCGCTCATTCAGATCTTCTGCCTCGTCAAAGTGTTCACCGCCCAAAAAAACCAACAACAGCTTGAACTTGAACTGCTGCCACTGTTGCTGTCGTATACCACCCTCCCCCATTTCGTTTGCAGTCAGGGGAAACTATCATGTCCTTTAGCCATCTAGGTTCTCATTTTAAACATAAATCGATAGGGGAAACGATCATTTCTTTCGATTCAAGAGTAAATCTCAATGTAAAATGTTTTAGTGTCTCAATGTGAAAAAACGGAATGTCCGTTTTCGCTTTCACGGCGCATTAGGAGCGGCCCTTTTGGAGGCGGGATAATCTTTCACATCAGTCGCCAGACATCTCTTTGCGATAGAAAATTGGGATATGCTAATCTAATACACATTGTCTAATAATGCTGCTGGTCCATCAGGGGTAGTTAGGAAGACGTGCTGATGACGGTAATGTGATTACTGTACCAGTGGATACTACAAGTATAAATAGTATCATACTATTTCCTTAGTGACAGTGACGTAGGGTTCAATGCAGTGTCACTGTCAGTAATCCGTTTTCCACATGAATTGCTATGTTGAAATCAATCTTTAAACTCAGCAGCCTTGTGGGTTCATATCCCTTTGAGACCACATGTACCGATTGAATCGTATGCAATCGGAATATGTGGTCCGATTTCGCATTCAAATTGTTTGCATTCACTACGGCAAGTCACTTTGGATAAACGTGTCTGCAAAATGTCATGTGTTAACAAAATAACGACATCAATTCAGCCCTGCAATAATTTAAAAAAAAACATTATTCTGACGACTATTCTTTGGGGAGGATGACCGTCTCAATAACCTGACTGTTGCATATACCTTCTCCCATATGATATTTGCAGAGATTTTAAGAAATGTTCAGATTTTCAGAAAAGGGCATGACGGTATTTTCCATTTTACTACACACAAGTGCAAACCGCTACTCGTGTTAATTATTTATTGTGTGTTGAATTCCTGCAGTATACACTGGCTTTTTTTTTTTTTTGGTGTTTTTTATGGTTCTCAGATTCTTTTTAAAAAAAAAGGAAGGGGGGGGGCAGGAAAAAACACGAAGAACGTTTTTTCCAGTTATACAGAGCGCATTGCTATTCATGTACATGATTGTTTCTTGTGAATTAAAATCTGGCAGTGTGCATATGCTTGTTTTTGGTGTTTTTTTCTTCTTCTGGTTCTTTCTTGAGTCTTCTCTTCTTCTCCTCTTGAGACTTTTCTGAATTTTTATTTTGTGTTTTTTGTTTGCTTTGTCCTTTTTTGTGATTTGGTTTGTCCTTGGCTATCCAGTGAAAGAATACTAGAAAAATGTAAGCAATGGCAGTTTCAAAGAACTGAGTTGCCAAGATCCCCTTTGGTGGATACATGCAACTGTACCAACACCCCTTACCACCAGCGCGCTACATTACAGTCATTTAGCAGATGCTTTTATCCAAAGCGACTCGCAGAAGGTGCATTCAGCTGAAGTAGATAAAGAACACCCACATACACCAACAATGTCAAGTGCATCCTTCCCTCAAGTAAGCAGCCATACACAACACTAGTGCTAAAGCAAGTTGACTACAATAAGTGGTACAGTTTTTTTATTAGGAGTGGGTGGGTTAAGAGCCAAGGTGCCTGCGGCAGAAGATGGGCAGCGACTTGGCTGTCCTGACGTCAGTGGGGAGGTCATTCCACCATTGTGGTGCCAGGACAAAGAAGAGCCATGACTGGGATGAGCGGCCACTGGTCCCTCAGAGGGAGGGAGTAACCAATCACCTAGAGGCCACACAGCAAAGCAGTCAGGCTGGGGTGTGGGGTTTGACCACATCCTTGACAAATTGAATGACAACCAAACCTCTCCCAGAAGACCACAGGGTTTCATTCACATTTACCCTGACACACTTATCTAGAGTGGCTTACATATCTACATGCAGTTCAATGGCAGCACCGCACCTGGGAACCAAACCCGCAACCTCTGAGAACAATTGCCACGCCCGGTTTCACTGAAAAGGTTTCTGATCGAGACTATACATGCATCAAATATTACTCACAAAGTTTACAGAAAGTCTTAAAATATTACAAATATAAAAATAAGTATTGTTACATGTGCCATTAAAGTATTCATATATTCAGAAACAAAACATACATGCATCATGCATAACATAACTCATAGCAGTTGGTACTTGATATATTTCTCTTTACCTAGCCCTGGTTTTGAGTGAGGTTAGTGAATTACAACATATTAAAACCAATTCCAAACCATAGCCCGGTAATAAAAATGCGCAAGAATAAATATAAGAACAAAAATAACGCCTGTGCCTTTCAGATGACGCTGCATGGCATCACATCAAATGTATGGGATGGACACCTATTAGACTGCGGGCAGCGTGTCCATGCACAAGAAACCATCCGTTTCAGCTGGTCGTGGCTGAAAAACAAATTTTTGCATGCTATCTGGCTGTCTATCTGGCGAGGCAACTGCCTAGACTGAGCTTTTGTTTGAATTTTTTATTTGAAGCTCATCCAATAAACATTGGTTGATTTATTGACTGTTTTTTTATTGATTAAGAATTTACGCGAATGAGGGTTAAACGTTATAGGGTGCTCCCAATCAATAGACCGAAGGTTCGTTGTGAATAAGCTACCTAGCTAGCTAACGTTAGCTAAGGTTACCTGCAGCTAAGTTAAGTTCATCATTGTGAATGCAGCTGAGAATAAGGTTACTTGCAGCTACATTAAGTTTGTCATAGAAATTCGCAAAATAAACGAATTTTATTGGAACAACAGCAGCAAAATAAAAAAATCTTCAAAGTGTCATAGAGTTAGGCTAATTGCAGTGTTTTGTAGTGCTAGTAGCCTAGTGGTGTGTCGTTCATGAACGATTTGTTCTTTTTGAACAAATCCTTTTGGTGAACGAAAGGAACTGACACCTCCGTGTCGGATTCGTTCCTTTGGTTAATCTAAAGTTAGGAACTGCCATTCGTTGAAACTGCAGCGACTCCTCCTATTTAACCATTTCCGAGTATACAATTAAAAGCAACTGGTTTACACTAGTTGCTTAGCCTAGCAGTTACATTTGAGAAACACCTAGGCTGTGTTTGAAAGCGCTCCCTATTCCCTATATAGTGCACCATATAGTGTGTACGCCATTTTGTAGTGTTGTTCAAATTCTCAACTGTTAATTTCGTTCACTATATAGTGAACAAAAAAATACCCACAATTCACAGCAATTTGTAGTGAACAGCGAATGTACCCTACAATTTATCCCGTGTACCACAATGCAATGCGGTCGTGTCATACCGTCATACATACACCTCCATTTATGCCTCAAGAACAAAAGTTGAGCCAACAGCAGTAAAACAGAAACAGGAATCATGGTGGTAACGTTAGCTAACTGCTTTAGCCACCGATAGCTACCGTTATTATCGCTATGGGAGTTGGTGCTAGTCGTGAGCTCGTGAGTTATCCTAACGTTAGCACACAAGCTAGTTAGCTCACGACTTCCATAACGGTAGCTATTGGTGGCTAAAGCAGTGGCTAGCAGACAGCACCACAGTTGACAAAACCACACTTGCACATCATTAGAATTTCAACAATTTATTTGGGATTTAACATTCAAAACTGAACATGCAAACCCGATACTACCTCAGTACATTTCAACCTGCTGTCACGAGTGGCGCTTGCGTCACCTGAATATCCGGCACATTTTTTTGGACGCAAATGACGTTCAGTTGTAGTATCCGAAAACAGTTTAATCGTTCACTACATAGGAACACTAAATAGGAACACTATATAGGGAATAGGGAACCAGTGAACGAGTGAACGGTTTCGAACACAGCCCTAGCCTATAGCCTACTCCCAATTAGTAAATAAATAAACCGTGAATGAAAGAGGCTATTTCCCAACGGAGACGTCGCAATATTTTTTAAGGCAGAGTCGCGAACTTGGTCTAGTCTCAACTCCAGAAATGAAACAACATCATTATATTCCTTTATTCAAACATAATATGCTAGGCTATATGAATGTATCACAACTTTGTTGATAATTCTAGAGGTCAACATTGTTTTAACATTGGTGCAGATAGCTTGGTGAACAATGTAGGCTATGATGCAGGAAACCGACAATGCAAGTCACACCTTAAATTACAACATAAATACTTAGGGGGCACATAGGTGACAATTTATTGATGGACGTTTTAGTCCATGTGAATGATCACTTGGTAATATGTAGCCTACTTAGAAAGGTTGTCCTTTCAAGTATTTGTTTATGATTTTTTTAATTTTGAGATTTTCCTTCTGATCTGAGAAATGAACCGTGAAAGGCTTCTATTTTTAGGCTGTTTGTTCCATGTTACCAATTAAATATTATCATTGTTGTTGATATTACGCTTTTATTGTTTTTATTTATCATATTCTTACACGGTCCTTTAAAATTAATCGTAATTTAAATTTAATGATTGACTCAGTTAAACAATATTTACTGACGGAGTCGGACCCAGTCACTGTATAACTCTCATTCTCATTCGCGGGATAGCGAATCTGAACGATAGCAGCGAAGGAACTAGTGAACAAATCCGTGAACGAATCCTTTTAGGGAACTGAGTCAAAGTATCCGTGTCCCTGAAAGGAACCGTAAAGCCCACCACTAAGTGCTAGTGGGTGTAAGACAGCTGGACGCAAACCTTGCGAGAGTTGGACAAAATAGGGTTACTATCTAGCCACGACCGTTTCAGCTGTCGCCCCGATTTGCTCGCAACAGCGCGAGTTGTTGCGTGGGCCTGCACCTCTTGTCGACACGGGCAGGAGCATCCTTAAACACAAGCGTGGTCAGGGAGGACTTCGAACCTCAGTCCCGTTCTGTTTAATTGCTGATAAGGCCCATTCATTTTTGATGAGAGACTGTGGCGCTGATTAGGCGGTGGGCTCTGGCTGGTGACGCACTTAACCTACGGGCAGCAGGAGGCCGACACACCTCACAGGCAGCACTCCTTTTTAAAAATGTGAGAAACGCGTGTTCGATCCACAGAGCTGCGGATTATTTTCGCACCCATCTATTGCTGGGCAAATCGCACTCCTCCACCAACGCTGACAGCTCTGTTGTTTTTTTCTTTTCTTTGTACATACAGTCCACCTGTGCTTCCTCTGGCCAGGCGCAAGGAAGGCTCGCAATCTTGCTTTATCTCCATGTGTGCTCTGTGAATTCAAGAGAAAGGGTAGACCAAGAAAGGAATTCATAGCATTGTCTGCTTAGAGAGAAAATTGAAATGGGAGGCGCAGGTTACAATGTTCAGAGGGAAATATACAGAACTGCGTTTTTTTTATTCATCATTGTATTTATGTTATTCTAACAATTTCATATTGCAATGCTTGGGTTGTGGGTTTGATTATATTTAGGTACTTCAGAACTTTTAAAGGACAGATAACATTTGGAGAAAAAAAAACATCCATTTGAATGGACCACTGCACCACGCAGGGAGGGAGAGTTTAATTGGGCAGGGTGTGCAGGGTCTCATTTTCAAGAGCAGGTGCTCTTGGTCGATTTGGCAATTGGGTCTGCCTGTGGCAGCTGAAATGTAGTCCTCAAACGTGGTGACAGTGTAGCTCAGATGGTGGACTAAAGAGCGAAAAGACATGGCAGCTGGCAGCGTACGCCCTGGTGGACGCGCACTCCCCCAAATTTACGGGGGATGTTTCAGGAAAAAAACTAAAAACAACCAAACATCTCTACTAATTGGCAGACATTCATTCCAATGAAACAACTGACAGGGATGAGGACATGTCCCCCCAATACTCAAAACAATCATAACGCCCCCAATAATTTGTAGATATAAAACATTCCCTTTCATTAATAATATGTAATAATAAAAATATATGCCATTTAGCAAACACTTTTATCTAAAGCATACATTTTCCAGTATATGTGGCCCCAGTGGGAATTAAACCCACAACCTAAGCGTTGTCAAGGCCATGCTCTGCCTACTGAGCCACACAGAACCACATAATTATTTCCCACCCCCCAATATTTAATATGTGGTTACACTCTTGGTGAGCTGTAATAAGTGACTGAAACACACTATATTGACAACAAGCCTATCTTGAGTGCTTGGACAGATAGGGGAGACTCACTGGGAAGTCTGCCTGCCTGTCGGTCTGTCTCTTGTGCCTGTCTTACACAGGGCGAACAATGCAAGGAACACTGCTCATTCTCAGCTCATCGTCATTAAGGCACGTAAAGCAACTTGATGGGTGCACTAGTACTACTACTACTAAAAACATGACTCATTCAGATCACTGAAGTCAACCCCCATACAATGGGTATAGATGAAGGATGCATGTTCAAACACCATTACTTGAACAGCACGTTGGTTTAGCGACAGTCGATAGTAGATTAGTAGATTGTATGTGTCCGCGAACTAGTTAATCTCTAAATACCAGTATATAAAATCTAGAATCAAATACAGTGGAACCTCGGCCCGCGAACGCCCCTACTCACGAACAAATCGGCCCACGAACACACTTTCCGAACAAATTTTCACTCGGCCCGCGAACAAGCCTCGATGCACGAACGCACAAACTCGGGATTCTCGCCGTAGCGGGTCGTGGATAGCGTCCAGTTGTGCTTAGTACTCAGCGTTGTTTACACCGTTCGTCGTTGTGTTCTCCTTTGATACACGTTGTTTTTGTGCTATTTCCATTAAATTTGCCCTCATTATGGCTCCCAAGAAAGTGATACTGATAGTGGTGTTAAGAAGCCTAAGCGTATTACAGTAGAAACGAAGAAATAATAGCTAAACGTGAGAGTGGTGTTCGGTGTTATTATGTTTTATTTTAGTATTAATGTATTTTTCTATAATTAAGGTTATCTTTAATTCCTTTCTATATTTTTCCCACACATAAACCCATAAAATGTTTATGGGTAACTGTGCAGCTGAACAGACAATGCATATTGTTATGTCCGTAGCTAGCTGGCTATATAATTATAATATAATTATATATTATATTTCATATATTATGTTCGTAGCAAGGCAGCTAACTTAGCTGTACATCTTATTCGTAGCTAAATTACATCACCCTGGACCCATTTTGGTCATCACACAGTCCAACATTCCGATTACATCACCATGTGGACACATTTTGGCAGTGGACGCCATTTTCTCACTCGGGAATGCGAGCACGTCATGTTGGCATAGCAACTGCAGTCCAAAATTCCGATTACATCATAAAAATTCCGATTACATCACCGTGGACACATTTTGGCCGGATGGACGTGATTTGGCATCACAGTGCCACTGTATATGTACAGGGGCGTGTCTAGGGAGGGACCTGGGGGGGGCACCTGCCCCCACAGAAATTTGGTTGGCCACCCTGGGTGCCACCCTACTTCATCTGGCTCTTACTTTGTATAAAACTTGCTTTGTATAAAACATTTATTTAAAAAATGTCATAGCCCTCCCCATTTAATAAAAAGGTTTTAATGAAAAACAGCATTTTTGTTGTGAAATACTGAACTGTTCAACCATTACCATGACTATTAGGTCCGCTGTGGTCGTCATATTATCCATGTGAAAGTCAAATTTATTACATTTTGAATGCAATTAAGTTTTATTTTACTTAATTAAAACAGTAATTAATTCCATTTACATTATCTAATGTGACACGAAGAAAGAGAACGCTACAAACTGAGACACAATTAAGAGGAAGCTTTGCGATGACTTGCCAACGGATTATTTAATTAATTGGCATGCTTGTTAATTAAGCAAAATAAATGAAAACTGGCTGAGACTAATCCTCGGTTTAAATGTAAGATTTCAGCCGCTACTGCCTCATACATAGGCCTACTCCAATTAAATACATTTCATTGTCTTTGTTGTATGTCCTATATACAGGATTTAAATCAAATGAACCGTAAAAGCTCACCATGCTAGAAAGATTGTCTTTTCATTTCATTACAACAACAAGGAATATTACACATGCAATGGTATGCATTTTATAACAGCCAATCACTTTTTCTTAACCTGGTTGAGCAACCCCAGAGGCAATGGTAGATGAAGGGATGTAGTCCGATATTGTAACGCAATCTTCTTTGTAATTCAAGTAAATCGGTAAAATCCTCACCCGCAACATAAAATCCTCCTAACGATGGCTCCCTTAAGGCCAATTTATGCTTTTCGGGACAAGTGTCCCGTGACACGTCGTTCGAGTTTTGAGCATTACTTTCCGCGACTCGGCGACATCGTCGCGTCGTCTCTATAGTAACCATCTGAGCAAACTGACATTTATTTACTTCGACAAAAAAAGACGTTAGCAAGCTTTATGTGGACGTGATATCAGGTTGCTAGCTAGCTAGCTAGATATCGATAGTGTTGCTTAGCTAACGTTAACATAGATATTTAACCTGTCGCACCTGTTTCCTTATATCTGCATTGCAGCTAGTCTGTTAAGATTTATTGAAATCTCCCCCCATGAATTGGCCTTCTTTATAATAATTTCTTGAGGATACCTCCTCAACTGCTCCGCAAACAATTATTCAAAACCGTCCATTGCAATAGCATGAACATAAGAAAACAAAGTCAGATGGAAGTAATATTATGTATCATGGCAATGCAGTTTACCCCGTCATTCCAACCAATCAGATTACGCGACATTTTATGACGGCGTCTGCGACCTTTCATTTTTCTGGAGGTACGCGACACCATCTGCGACATATTTATGTCCTTTTGACATCGCTTTTGTCCCGCGACGTGTCGTGTGACACTTGTGGCGTAAAGCATAAATTGGCTTTTAGAGTAACAACAAAGGACTGTGTGCAGATCTAATGAGAGGATTGACCATATGCCACCAGTAATTTGCAGATTTGAACCAATCATTCCGTTTTGTTGCTAAGAGCAAAAGCCTTTTGATCGGTTCAAAACAAGTCAGCGATTGACCGCTAATTGTAGCTCCGCTCATTTTCTGGTGTCTCATTCTCCAGTCACTAGGTTTCGGGTATGGAAAGACCTACGCACAAACGCAGGAGAGACGCGTCCCTGTAGACGAGTCCTTGTCACCATTAAGCAATTTAAGAGTGTTTTTCCAAAACTCACTGAAGTCCCTTGACCAAAAGGGACTTGAGTGAGCATCCCTTGACGCGAATTAAATCTCCTTATGTGCTGTGGCATCGCTAACCAAAGGCAAAGTGGTTTTCAAATATCCCGTGTGAGACGTGTATTACTGGTAAAAGACAAAACGTACAGCTTTAATAAGGAATTCACCTGACACTGAAATTAAGCTTGAGTTTACTCATTTCTGCGAGATAAAAAAAAAAATCAGCATCCTGAAAATTTGGGCTCGGTGTTTGACCTTCAGCAAGCATTTCAATGTCTCTTATGCAGTATCACAGGATTTAATATGTACAGTATGGCTTTAGTTTTATTTTCCAGGATTAAAAAGAAAAAGAAAGCCATTTGGCATTACCACTAGCTACCTACACCAACATAGAAATACTGCCGCTGAACATTCTCATACCTAAGCCAGTGACAATTTTCCACACTATGAGCCAAATGGTGCACTACAGGATAACTAGTACCGATTAGAGGAGGGACATTTTTCTCAGTGAGGAAAGCTGGTATCCTTTAGGCGCCTGGTCAGTAGTTTGAAACAATTTACAGCCTGCGCCACTAAGGAGCCCAGCCTTAAACTAAGGAGCCCACAGGGGCGTTTTAAAGTGTTCCAGTGTTCTAAATGGAACTCCAGAACTGATCCTGGGTTGTTCAGATGAAGGTCTCTCACTGTCGCTGAAAACATGCTCATGCTTGACATGTTGAAGTAACAGCTGGCCTGTGCAGGTAAAAAGTAACAGTTGGCCTGTGCATGTTTGAATAACTGCAGGTTTGCGTAACTGTGCAGGTTTGAATAACTGTGCAGGTTTGCGTAACTGTGCAGGATTGCGTAACTGTGCAGGTTTGAGTAACTGCAAGTTTGCATAACTGTGCATGTTTGAGTAACTGTGCAGGATTGTGTACCTGTGCAGGTTTGAGTAACTGTGCAGGTTTGCGTAACTGTGCAGGTTTGCGTAACTGTGCAGGTTTTGCGTAACTTTGCAGGATTGCCCAACTGTGCAAGTTTGCATAACTGCACGTTTGAGTAACTGTGCACGTTTGAGTAACAGTGCAGGATTGCATAACTGTAGAGGTTTGAGTAACTGTGCAGGTTTGCATAACTGTGCAGGATGCGTAACTGTGCAGGTTTGAGTAACTGTGTGCAGGATTGCATACCTGTGCAGGTTTGAGTAACTGCAGGTTTGCATAACTGTGCAGGTTTGAGTAACTGTACAGGATTGCGTGAATGTGCAGGTTTGAATAACTGTGCAGGTTTAGGTTGTGCAGGTAACTGTGCAGGTTTGAGTAACTGCAAGTTTGCATAACTGTGCATGTTTGAGTAACTGTGCAGGATTGTGTACCTGTGCAGGTTTGAGTAACTGTGCAGGTTTGCGTAACTGTGCAGGTTTGCGTAACTGTGCAGGTTTGCGTAACTTTGCAGGATTGCCCAACTGTGCAAGTTTGCATAACTGCACGTTTGAGTAACTGTGCACGTTTGAGTAACAGTGCAGGATTGCATAACTGTAGAGGTTTGAGTAACTGTGCAGGTTTGCATAACTGTGCAGGATTGCGTAACTGTGCAGGTTTGAGTAACTGTGCAGGATTGCATACCTGTGCAGGTTTGAGTAACTGCAGGTTTGCATAACTGTGCAGGTTTGAGTAACTGTACAGGATTGCGTAACTGTGCAGGTTTGAATAACTGTGCAGGTTTGCGGAGACGGCAGTTAAGAACTGTGCTGCCTTCATTTATTGCACTTCCCTCCCTGTATTACATGTCCTGTGATCTTTCTTTTTTCAAATTAGTTTCAGATTTTTCCCCATTTGTCTCCCAATTTAGTAGCCAATTGTACCCTATTTTCATGTCAACTATCCCTCCCTCGCACTGCAAGCTCGCTGCCATAGCTTTGGGACCGGTAGGCGAAGGCAATGAACCACCTCCTCCGAGACGGAACTCGCCAAGCCGTCGACCGTAACTCCGGTACACACAGAGCCACCCTTGTACGCGATGGGTTCATGCCGGATTACCTCCCTCACCCCCTCCCATGGGGCAGACAGCCAATCACTGCCCCCGAACAGGACTCCTGGCCAGAGCCAGGAGCTCTACACCATCTTGACATCTCTTAGCAATACCTGTCACACCCTAGTAGCTCAGGTCATTCAGTCATGTTAGGTCATTGCGCGTTAAGTGTGTGAGGGGAAAAAAGGAAATGTAATGCTTGATGGTCTAAGGATTTTCAATAAAAATTCAATGATGTTTTTCAATAGCATGCATTATAGAACCTTGCTTGGCGCGAAACAGAACTTGAGAGCTCGTAAATTGACCGACCCTATTAATTCCCTCAGTCCTACAGCATCAGGTGAACCTGCATTTGAAAAGCGATGGAAAGCAAAAAGCAATTCACAGGTGGCAAATCTCACTCAGCCCCCTTGCCCACCCCACAATGCCTGAATGGTCCCCAACATGGAGCTGACAGCAAAGCAGAGCTACAGTAGTATTAGCAAAGTCCCACACCACAGTGCGCCCCTACCAAGTCGCACAAAACACATACACCCAAGAGCCTACTGGGCAGGTCAGGTCAGGTCAGGTCAGTTAGCACAATTACACACAATCAAATCTACATTTCCGTGAAAATGTGTTTTCCCTTCAACGAAGCAGTGTTTATCTGACTTTGTTACATTAAATCTGACCCTGTGCAGCAAAACTCAATCCTGCAATTCATCTGAATGCTTAGTCACAGATGGAACAGTACTATCAGCCCACGGTGAAAGACTAGGCTCAAAGGTGGGCAGGAGAATCAGAAAAACTAAAAGGGATATCAGTACATTCTACTGTGCTTCTAACTCCATGTTTTAAAATTATATTCTCTACGAAATATGGCAGCCTCACCAAAAACTGCACATCATCTGCCACAGTGCAGTGAAGGTTTATTATGAGGAAACTCTCAGAATCTGGAGGGAATTTCATCCATTTTAAGCCATGTATGTAGCCAAGTATGTAATCTCCATGATGGGAACTTTGGCGAGAGAGCTTTTCAGTCTAAACTGTTGCAATCCATAATGGGTTTTTTTTGTTTTGTTTTTTAAAGACCCTCTCTCACCAAGCAGTCAGTGAGGGGCTCATAACAGAGCACTGCGTCTCGGCAACGCTTCTATTCACTGCCAACTTCTGTGGCAAAACCTGTTGCTTAGCAACTTAATCAATACTTGCAGCTTCCCAAAAGCCAGGCAGAAATCTCAGAAACCTGGAGACAAAAAAAAAGGGAGATAAAAAAGTAAAAATTAATATTCCACACACGCTTCCACATGAATGGGGGGTCACACATGTCCACAATTAACAATGTAACCATAATATTGTAACGTCCACCAATGAACGTGCTCCCTGTAACCTTCATACGAATTGCTTTCTGACTCAGCTGTCAATCATGGAATGTATAAATGAGTGGGCGCATGCAAATGTGCTCCTGTGGCTCTGCACCTGGCTCTGCATCTATTTTGCATTGTCCACATCTGTGTTGGAATAAAATTACACACATAACACCCAAGGCAAAGCTCTAAAGCCCCTTCAAAAGCTTTGTCTCAACACCGTGGCTCCATTGGAGATCGCCAGTTAAAACTACCATTTGTATTAAATTCTGCCCCTCTCAAACACCTAGTTCAAGGATGCCTTTGCTTCATTTCTCACTTAAACTTGCTTATCATCCAATCGGTAATTATTATGATTATCCTTTTAGCAGAGCCAATTATGTTACTCTTGCCAGCTTGGATGTTACAGAAATGAAAAGCCTGGACCCCGGGGTCTCAGCTGGGAAATGTAGTGTTGGGCATACCTTGGTAATACAGAAACAGCCCTTGTTCTGTTGAATTAACTCTCTTCCCTTTTGTGTCAGTGGAGGTCAGAGATTGGTAATTTCCTGAGGAGACATCTTTCTGTGTGGTAGGTAGAGAATGGCGTTGACAATGCTTAGGTTGTGGGTTTCAATTCCCATCGAGACCACATATGCTGAAAGATGTATGCGTTCACTGCTGTAGGTCGCTTTCGATAAAAGGGACAGCTAAATGGAATATGTTATACTATTCCCATGAGAGTTTGTATATCAGCAAGTTAGGGCTGGATGTTCCACTGCATCTTTATCTTTAAATTGTTGGCTGACGCTGACCGACTTCCACTGGTCAGCTGGATACAGTTAAATTAAATATAAAAGATTTGTTTGAATTTCCAACATTCATTTCCATAATTTATCTCAATCAGAGACATAATGGTAGGGTAATGGTAAAGGCACTCGCTCTGGAGTGCAAATTGCCCACTGCAGCCGGGGTTCGATTCCCGTTTGGGGGCGGCGATTGACTGTCCGACCCAGGGGAGGGGGCAGGGGGTAACTGGCATGCAGCTCGCCACGTGGCTCTATGTACCAAAGTTTACAGTCGACAGCTTGGCATGGTTCCATCTAGGAGGAGGTGGGTCATTTGCCTTATGCCACTGCCGGTCCCAGAGCTGCAGCGGTGAGCTCATAGTGCGGGTGGGTGGGTGGGTAGGTGGGGAGGGGTTTAAGTAGAAAGAGGGTACAATTGGCAACTAAAATGAAATTGGGAGAAAATGGGGGCAAAAAGAAAGAAAGTGCAAGTATTCATGGTTTAATGAATGATGAGCTAATCATAATTAGCTTGGCTTGATAATAACAGGGAAATATTTTCTGAGCTTGCCATTCACACCTCCCTGATGCTGGGCTGGGGGAGGCACTCAGAGAAAGGAACAGCTATGAAGTACTGATGTGTTCCAGGAGAAGCCAAACAGATAGGAGTCAAGAACAAGATACCCACACAAGGAGAGGTTTCCATGGACACCATACATATCTTAAAGGAGCACTCCCATGGTTTTCAATTCAGCCAATTTCCTTGAAATATATATATATATATATATATATATATATATTTGTATCAATAAAACTAGTCTTTTTTGACACTCAAGTCCACCAATAAAAATTTTCTTTTAAAAAACAGCTGTCATACTGGATGGGTGTGGTGATGATACTGCTTGAACAGATCGACAGACAGTCCCAATACTACGGGAGCATGTACACATATTCACTCCCTTTGTGGGAGTGAAGTGGAGTGTGAAGTGTGAAGCAATTTGCATCAATACCCCCCCCACAAAAAATAGATAAAAACAGCTGGCTTACATTGTAATGCTTAGCTACGGGTGTCTCGGTTTTTGTTTTTTAAAAAGGGAAACGTCCTTTCTTCTCAGTGCACGATGGGTTGTTAAGCCACTGCCAAATGTGCCCCAACAATGACCTGATTTCAAAGTCACTGTTATCCCTTCTTCTAGGCATGGTAGCCAAAATAATTGTTTAATTAACTCTGGGACCACACCTGTGTGGAAGCACCTGCTTTCAATATATATATACACTACCGTTCAAAAGTTTGGTGTCACCTTCCATCTGGACAATGGCTAATCGGGCACTCCTTCATTCTTCAGAAAGATAACGACCCGAAACACACCTTGAAGTTGTGCAAGAACTATCTGGTGAAGGAGGAATGTGAACAACAACTCAAACTAAAGACCTGGCCTGCCCAGTGTCCAGACCTCAATCCCATAGAACTTGTATGGGACAAACTGGAAAGTCAAAGCAAAGCAACCCACAAGTTTCTCTGGGAATTGCTGCAGGATAGCTGGGAAAACATGTCGGGTGATTTCCTGCTAAAACTTATTAACCGAATGGCCACTGTTTGTGAGGCTATTCTCACACCAAAGGGTGACTATTTTGAGGAATCCAAGATTCAATTTTCAATATAATTTTCTTGAACATTTCTTTGATGTTCATTTTGTTCATTGTTACATGTGTTTTTTGTCATTTTAAAGTATTTACAGAAATGTATATGGTGTAAAGCATTGTCAATTATGAGATAAAAATAGTTTCCAGCAGGTGACCCCAAACTTTTGAACGGTAGTGTATATATATATATACACCGATCAGTCACAACATTAAAACCACTGACAGTTGAAGTGAATAACATTGATCATCTCGTTACAATGGTTCCTGTCAATGGGTGCGATATATTAGGCAGCAAGTGAACAGTCAGTTCTTGAAGTTGATGTGTTGGAAGCAGGAAAAATGGGCAAGCGTAAGGATCTGAGCGACTTTGACAAGGGCCAAATTGTGATGGCTAGACGACTGGGTCAGAGCATCTCCAAAACGGCAGGTCTTGTGGGGTGTTCCCGGTATGCAGTGGTTAGTACCTATCAAAAGTGGTCCAAGGAAGGACAACCAGTGAACCGGCGACAGGGTCATGGGCGCCCAAGGCTCATTGATGCACGTGGGGAGCGAAGGCTAGCCCGTCTGGTCCGATCCCACAGAAGAGCTACTGTAGCACAAGTGGCTGAAAAAGTTATTGCTGGCTATGATAGAAAGGTGTCAGACATACAGTGCATCGCAGCTTGCTGTGTATGGGGTTGCGTAGCCGCAGACCGGTCAGAGTGCCCATGCTGACCGCTGTCCACCGCCGAAAGCGCCTACAATGGGCACGTGAGTGTCAGAACTGGACCATGGAGCAATGGAAGAAGGTGGGCTGGTCTGATGAATCACATTTTCTTTTCCATCATGTGGATGGCTGGGTGTGTGTGCGTTGTTTACCTGGGGAAGAGATGGCACCAGGATGCACTATGGGAAGAAGGCAAGCCGGCAGAGGCAGTGTGATGCTCTGGGCAATGTTCTGCTGGGAAACCTTGGGTCCTGGCATTCATGTGGATGTTACTTTGACACGTACCACCTACCTAAACATTGTTGCAGACCAAGTACACCCCTTCATGGCAACGGTATTCCCTGATGGCAGTGGCCTCTTTCAGCAGGATAATGTGCCCTGCCACACTGCAAAAATTGTTCAGGAATGGTTTGAGGAACATGACAAAGAGTTCAAGGTGTTGACTTGGCCTCCAAATTCCACAGATACCACAGGACACCTTCAGCGGTCTTGTGGAGTCTATGCCTTGATGGGTCAGAGCTGTTTTGGTGGCATGAGGGGGACCAACACAATATTAGGCAGGTGGTTTTAATGTTGTGGCTGATAACATATCAGCCGTATATATATATCAGTGGTGGGCCGTCAGGCTGGCCTAAAAAATATCTGAATCACAGACTGATGTTAATTATATTTTTTCCATGAATACTTATTAAATAATTCCAAATGGTCTGTCCGCTTCCTTTCATAGCTTTTCCCCTGCTTGCGCTGCTTCCAGACGTGTATTTTCATATTAAAGCATTTAACCAATCACATTTCAGCCATCATTTGTTGCCAGGGTCAAAAAAATCTGCCTGGAGGCCTTCACAATCAGTTCTGCAGGCCCTGTAGCATAAAATAAGTGTTGATCAAACTGTTGCTTCAACCAATCAGATTTTGAGTTGGGGACACGAAGGCCTTCTAGAAGGCCTAGGTAACGTCAGCGTATTCACACCCTTTGATTGGATAGTCAGAGAGTGTCTGACTATGATGTAATGTGATTGGTTAAATGCTTTAATATGAAAATACACGTCTGGAAGCAGCGCAACCAGGGGAAAAGCTATGAAAGGAAGCGGACAGACCATTTGGAATGATTTAATAAGTATTCATGGACAAAATATAATTAACATCAGTCTGTGATTCAGACATTTGAGTGGACATTTTCAGCCCTAAAGCAAATTAAAACTTATGCCAGAAATACGACAGGGCAGGCTCGACTTTCAGCATTAGCTTCGATGGCGATAGAAAATGACTTCTTGATGGAACTGAAACACACGGATAATCTGTACGACAGAGTAATTTAACTATTTTTGAGGAAAGAAAGGAGGATGGATTTTGTGTAAAAAAAATAAGGATTTTTGGTGAGTAAAATGTTGCTATTTTCCTAAATAATATTGCAATTTTATGAGGTTATTATTAATGCTTTTTTATGTGTGTCGCAGCTGTAGCACCCCAGGTTTGTTTCTTCAGTAAAGGCATTTATTCTGGATACACGAGTTATCTATCTGCGATGCAACGGCAACGGGTGTCTGTTCGGTTTGTTTTTGCACTTTGTTTATTTATCTTTCTTCAGTCATGTTTCATTCTCGTTCTGTTCCCCGTCTGTCATTGTTCCTGTTCGAGTTCCTCTCCTTGTCTTGTCATGCACTTCGGGAAATTCTATGTTTCGGTTTTTTAGGGAGGAGGAGGAACGTGAGAAGCGTACAGAGATAGGACGAGAGAGAATGACAGCGATAGTTAGAAGAGTGAGATAATTAGTGATAAGTAGTGTTAGTAACTTAATCTAAATCCCTAATGTTAGTAGATTAGTTGGTTAGTACTATATACATCTAACTAATATATACAAAGTGTAATTAGAAAGTAAGAAGGAAGTGAAACGAAGACGGAAAAACCGAAACAGAATTTCCCGAAGTGCATGACAAAATGAGAATGAAACATGACTGAAGAAAGATAAATAAAGTGCAAAAACAAACCGAACAGACACTCAAAACATAACAATAAGATGGCTTTTATAGCCATAAAATAGTTATTGAGGGGTGGATTGATTCAGACGGAGCACTACTGAAGGCCTAGGTGTGAAATGCACGGCCCGCCACTGATATATATATATATATTGTAAATAGTATATATATTGTATTGTATATATACACTCAGTGGCCACTTTATTAGGTACACCTGTACACCTGCTCGTTAATGCAATTATCTAATCAGCCAATCATGTGGCAGCAATTCAATGCATAAAAGCATGCAGAAAGAGGTTCAGTTGTTGTTCAGACCAAAAATCTGAATGGGGAAGAAATGTGATCTAAGTGACTTTGCCCGTGGAATGATTGTTGGTGCCAGACAAGGTGGTGCAAGTAGCTCAGAAACTGCTGATCTCATTGGATTTTCATGAACAACAATCTCTAGCATTTACAGAGAATGGTGTTAAAAACCAAAAACATCCAGTGAGCGCCAGTTCTGTGGGCGAAAACGCCTTGTAATGAGAGAGGTCAGAGGAGAATGGCCAGACTGGTTCAGGCTGACAGGAAGGCGACAGTAACTCAAATAACCACGCATTACCATGCTGCAACAGTGTTATGCAGAAGAGCATCTCTGAACGCACAACACGTTGAACCTTGAAGTGGATGGGCTATAGCAGCAGAAGACCACACAGGGTTCCACTCCTGTCAACTAAGAACAGGAAGGTGAGGCTACAGTGGGCTCCCCAAAACGACAGTTGAAGATTGGAAAAACTTCACCTGATCTGACGAATCTCGAATTTCTGCTGTGACATGCAGATGGTAGGGTCAGAATTTGGCGTATCGTTTAAATACCCCAGCCTACCTGAGTCTTGACCATGTGCATCCCTTTATGGCCACAGTCTACCCATCTTCTAATGGCTACTTCCAGCAGGATACTGCGCCATGTCAAAAAGCACACGTCATCTCAAGCTGGTTCCACGAACATGACAATGAGTTCAGTGTACTCCAATGGCCTCCACAGTCACCAGATCTCAGTCCAATAGAGCAGGGATGTGGTGAAACAGGAGATTCGTAACATGAATGTGCAGCTGACAAATCTGCAGCAACTGTGTGATGCTATCATGCCAACATGGACCAGAATCTCTGAGGAATGTATCCAGCACCTTGTTGAATCCATGCCATGAAGAATTTAGGCTGTCCTGGGGGCAAAGGGGGGTCCAGTACTAGAAAGGTGTACCTAATAAAGTGGCCACTGAGTGTATATATTGTACAGTACTGTGCAAAGGTTTTAGGCAGGTGTGAAAAAATGCTGTAAAGTAAGAATGCTTTCAAAAATATAAATTGTAATTGTTTATTTTTATCAATTTACAAAATGCAAAGTGAGCAAACAGAAGAAAAATCTAAATCAAATCAATATTTGGTGTGACTACCCTTTGCCTTCAAACCAGCATCAATTCTTATAGGTACACTTGCACAAAGTCAGGGATTTTGTAGGATTGTAGTCAGGTGTATGATTAACCAATTATACCAAACAGGTGCTAATGATCATCAATTTCATATGTAGGTTGAAACACAGTCAATAACTGAAACAGAAACAGCTGTGTAGGACAGCGGTCCCCAACCACCGGGCCGCGGCCCGGTACCGGTCCATGAGGCATTTGGTACCGGGCCGCACAGAAATAATAAAAACGTTTTAATTTTATTTCCATTTTATTGACTATCGCAGTCTGCAGGGTGTTTTATTTTGAAAAATGACCACTTCCGTCTGTGCCTCTTTTCCGCACTTGTCTCAGTTTCCCCCCCCCGGTCCGTGGAAAAATGGTCTTCATGAAACCGGTCCGTGGTGCAAAAAAGGTTGGCGACCGCTGGTGTAGGAGGCTTAAAACTGGGTGAGGAACAGCCAAACTCTGCTACTAAGGTGAGGTTGTGGAAGACAGTTTCATGTCACAGGTCATACACCATGGCAAGACTGAGCACAGCAACAAGACACAAGGTAGTTATACTGCATCAGCAAAGTCTCTCCCAGGCAAAGATTTCAAAGCAGACTGGGGTTTCAAGATGTGCTGTTCAAGCTCTTTTGAAGAAGCACAAAGAAACGGGCAACGTTGAGGACCGTAGACGCAGTGGTCGGCCAAGGAAACAATGCAGCAGATGAGACACATCATACTTACTTCCCTTCAAAATCGGAAGATGTCCAGCAGTGCCATCAGCTCAGAACTGGCAGAAACCAGTGGGACCCAGGTACACCCATCTACTGTCCGGAGAAGTCTGGCCAGAAGTGGTCTTCATGGAAGAATTGCGCTCCAAAAAGCCATACCTACGACGTGGAAACAAGGCTAAGCGACTCAACTATGTACGAAAACATAGGAACTGGGGTGCAGAAAAATGGCAGCAGGTGCTCTGGACTGATGAGTAAAAATGTGAAATATGTGGCTGTAACAGAAGGCAGTTTGTTCGCCGAAGGGCTGGAGAGCGGTACAATAATGAGTGTCTGCAGGCAACAGTGAAGTATGGTGGAGGTTCCTTGCAAGTTTGGGGCTGCATTTCTGCAAATGGAGTTGGGGATTTGGTCAGGATTAATGGTGTCCTCAATGCTGAGAAATACATGCAGATACTTATCCATCATGCAATACCATTAGGGAGGCATCTGATTGGCCCCAAATTTATTCTGCAGTAGGACAACGACCCCAAACATACAGCCAATGTCATTAAGAACTATCTTCAGTGTAAAGAAGAACAAGGAGTCCTGGAAGTGGTGGTTTGGCCCCCATAGAGCCCTGATCTCAACATCATCGAGTCTGTCTGGGATTACATGAAGAGACAGAAGGATTTGAGGCAGCCTACATCCACAGAAGATCTGTGGTTAGTTCTCCAAGATGTTTGGAACAACCTACCTGCCGAGTGCCTTCAAAAACTGTGTGCAAGTGTACCTAGAAGAATTGATGCTGTTTTGAAGGCAAAGGGTGGTCACACCAAATATTGATTTGATTTAATTTCTCTTCTGTTCATTCACTTTCCATTTTGTTAATTGATAAAAATAAACTATTAACACTTCTATTTTTGAAAGCATTCTTACTTTACAGCATTATTTCACACCTGCCTAAAACTTTTGCACGGTACTGTATATCTCAAATCAACATTGAGGAGGAAACATCTGAATCAAGAATCTGGTCTTCTAACAATTTTAATGTAGTGACATCAGAATTCACGCACACAACAGTATTCAAACAACTTTCAGCAAAATACATTTTGACATTTTTCATAATACTACTCAAGTTAATAATAATAATATTGACACGCGTCATTCTAACTATTAATGACTTTGATTTAAACGTCTCAAAGACACTTAATAGTAATCATGAAATATCGTATCAGAAACTGGCACTGGTATAAATAGAAAAGTCCAGTAGTTCTTTCTCCTTCTAACGCACAAATATACACACACACACACACACACAATTACTATGCAAAGGGTAACTAAGAAATGAATACTTTTTTTTGAAGACATGATTTGAGTCAAAAACATGCTTAATCTGCAAAGTATAAATACCAAAAGCTACTATGTCACAATTAACTTTAACCATGACAACGATTACAGACCACAACACGTTAAAGGTCACAATTGGTGTTTATGTCAGGTCCATAATATAACAGAAGGGATCTACGGTCATCATCATCAGTTTGGACACAACATTCCAAAGACACAACATCCTTTTCTTTCCCCCATCTGTACCAATAGCATGCCAAGCTTTAATGAAACACAAATCTGAAACATCACTACAGCAATATACTCGAAGCAAAATGTTTTCTAAAAGAAAGCATAGGCACACAATGTGGTAGTTGGCCGTTAATGCCAGATCAAAAGTAATTGAGAATCCGGATCTGAAACGTAGTACACGAATGCACATGAATCTCATCATGCAGTGCCCCTGGTGATCTCCCATAAACTCAGAGGTCTAAATTCAGACTTTGTGTTGACTTAACATAGCAGGACCACACCCAAGTACCCCTGGGTCAGGGCTTTCACCCATGGGTGTTCGGGTAATCCCCACTGAGGTACCATTTTAACTACTAAACTTTGTATTTGTATTTTTCCATTTATTTTTCTATGTATAAAGCATTGTCCAATTCAGTACATATGACACACCCAACGAGACAATTATTTATAGACACTGATCTACAGAGCGCCTACATTAAAATAGCATGTGGGGTTTTGAGTATAGGTGCACCATCTAACATGGACATGCAGTTTAAATGTCATATAATGGCTATAGTTTAGACAAAGTTTCTAAAAAAATACTGGATAACATACTTACCCGGACTGCACTGGAATGATTTTGATGGCGGAAGATGTAACGTAAAGAAGTTCCATTTTCTTTTTCATACAACAATAAAAGGAAATATTTCAATTCCTTTCCCTGAGCTGGAAAAAAAATAAACGCAGAAAATCGACTAGAGATGCATGGAAAATATATATATTTTTGTTGCACTGTATCAAGGACTTGGTTTCTTTCTTTGCACAAATCAGTAGTTAATTTTTTTGCAGTGTTTGGGTTCAGCCGTATACGCACCATTGGATGAACCAAACCTGAATCCCATGTGGGTTTTTCCTTCATGTCTGAGTGGGACTCATTTTTGTGATTGAATATTGTAGCATATAATGGTAAGAAATGGAAGTTTCTTACCATTGTCACGATTTGTGACACTAAATTACCTTGTGGTGCCAAGGAATCGAAGCAGTACACAATATAGCCACTGCTAAAACATCTGCATCTGCTATGGAGTACAACATTTTTATGGCCATTGACAAACCACAGCACCACCACTACTTAGGTCTTACATCAGTGCACCTACACATTGAATAGAGGACCAGAACCACAGGAGCTACAGTGAGGCATTTGAATGGCAGGCAGGCACACCGGGATTGGGGTCAATTCCATTTCAATTCAGCGCATTTAGAAAATTATGCATTAAATGTTCTATGGGGACTTTTCAGTTAATTGTTTTGAATTTCAGTTAATTTCCCGAAATGGAATTTTAAGCTAACCCTGAGGCGCACAAGGCAATAAACGCGGCGCAGAAGCCCTACATAAATAAATGAGATTGAGGGACGTTTGCTCACATGGTTCTCAACTGATATGTCATCCACAAATACTGAATGGCTTATGTTCCTGAAAGTGAATGGTCATTTCATGACGTCGTTCCGTTAAGCTCTTGTCAAATCGCAAAACAGTTAAATATGACTTCAGTAAAAAGATCTAGACATTATTCTATGACAGCCTATTTTATTTGGCATTATCTCATTTGTTTTATTTAATTGACTTTAAAGACTAATGAAATAGCTAGCTGCCAGATAATGTTTTAAGTTACGGGGGCATTATTGATGAGGCCGGTAAAAACTGTTTAAGATGTTTCTGCAGATCTGTACCCTATTTCTACAGCCTACTGTTAGGTCTAGTGTTAATTGGTCAACTTGGCAATCGATTGCTTAGCAATAGAATAGCATTAGCTAACGATTGCAAAGTATTGGATTAGGCTTGGGATTCAGCCGAAACTTTAGTGCTGTTTTCGGTTTACGGTTGACCCCCAAATACATAGATTTAATGCATTCCTTAGTTTTTGGCGGGGGTTATTATTATTTTTAAAACATGCGTTTCCAAGTGCACGTACTTCTAACTGGTTTTCTGGGGCAAGCCAGTTGGGAAATGGTTTAGCTGGACACACAGAACATAAAGAAGCCCTTACAAGGCGGACTAACAACTGCCTGGTATGCCCATAAAATGTATTGCAGAATGGCGGTTCGGTTTAGTTCCATTTAAACTTGCAATGTTGTAAAACTGTTATGTTACTGGATTTCTGTAACTCCTGTGTGCCGCTGGTGGCTAGGCGCGGTCCCCGCTCTCCCAGCCCTACAGGAACATGCGGTCCTTGCTGTGGGAGAACCGCGTGTTCAGCTCCTGGGATTTCTTGAGCAGGGACTTCTTCTGGGCCTCGTCAAAGCGGTTGACCTGCAGGTCGGCATCCCTGTCGAAGGGCCTCCGCTCGGCCTGCCTGTCATCCTTCTCCGACGCCTTCTTCTTCATTTTCTTGCCGTGCATGCTGATCAGAGACTCACCCCGCTTCGACTCCTGCGGGAATCACATGTTCGGAATTTCACTCCTTTCATTAAAGTAGGTAGGTTTCAGGTTTGACTAAATAGTTTTGAGAGAGATCCGGTGAGTCTTTTGCACCCAATGCTGACATTGCCTTACATTTTGATCAATTAATTTGAGCACCACTGATTCTTTTGGTTACTGACTGCAATGGTGAAATATACCAAACAGGAGGACAAAATGTTGTTGTTGCTTTTTTAATTGAAGCCACATATGTTATATGCATATAGCATATTTTCTCACTTTGGAAATGGAGCAAAGCAATACACAACTTTGCCAGTATCTAAAACATCTGCATTTGAAACGCTTTGTGGAGTAGAACCTTTGGCCAGTGACCGGCCCATCACCATTTGCTAAAGCAGTTTTCCATGATTAAACAGACTTTATTTATTCGAATAGAATAAATATAGTCTGAACACTGCTCTTGCATTCCCATGCTCTCACACAATGTAATGTATGTAGGACAATTCTGCACAAGACATGTTCAATGTCTATGTGCCACACCCAGAAGACCAGGGGCCAGATTTACTAATGGATTGCGGCTGCTTTTCCAACGCTATAAGGTCGCAGCATCTAGGTCGGATTTACGAAACAGTTGCAATGAGTCAAATCGCTATTAAGGGGGTAATTTGTGGGGGTTTTGGGGTTGTCATGTAATATTTTCTTTACATCATCGGTTGTTTGTTTTCCTTACATGATTTACTGTTTGTTTTGTTATGCCTAATAAATACATTTATTTCGTGATCTCACTTTTATTTTCTGTTGTTTTCCTATGCTGTAACACAGCGTTGTGACGCTGTACCTCGTTGACCGTTACCTCTATTTCCTGAGCTGTACATTTCAAGTTATCGAGTTGTTTTCTTGTTGTTCCCATGCTACTTGTGCCTGGTTGCTGTGTATCCATTTTTGGGTGTGATCTGGGCATGATAGTGTGCCATGTTGTTTCTAACCCTTTATATGGGTGTATCCTACCGCAAATTGCGAATGAGGGTGTTTCATTTCTTTGATTGTGCAATTAGAATCAGCCTTAGTAAATTGGTCTTTAATGTGTCGTTAATCTTACTAAATCTGGCCCCAGGTGTCCCAACCTCCAAGTGTGTTGCTTCATAAATTAGTGTGTAGGTAAGATAAACTGGTTTGGTTGCATTTTCCTGTTGTATGGATTTTGTGCCTATGATAATATATTACCATCTCACATGCATAATTGGCCACAGCATCAGCTTTTGACTCATGCTTGATGTTGGCACACATAAAATGTGTAGGATTCACTTCAGTGTTCAGCCAAATCTTATATTGATTCAGTGCATCTCTAAATAAAAACACTTTTGAAAGAAGAAGAAAAAAAAAAAAAAGTTACCTTGCCGTGGCAGCCACATATACAAGACAGTCAAATAAAATGTATAAAGACATAAATGTATAATAAAACAAAATAATCAACAACAGTATTTGCACATATATCTTTTTTTAAGACAATAGCTATAAGATTTCACAGCTATTCAAAAATACTCTCACTTCATTGTGACACGTGCGGTCATCACAATTGCCATTACCGAAGCGCAGCTGCGACTTACATTGTACTTTGACACTTTCTCCGCCATCTGCAGGTCTTTCTGGGAAATGCACGGCATTTTCTCCTTCGGTGACTCATCACTCGGCTTCCCCTCCAGACGCTCCTATACGGCATGGACAGAGAAGGGCAAACTGGGATTAAGGTCCTGATTGCATCACTCTCTGGGCCCCCACAAAAAAACTTGGCCCATAACTCCTGCGCGTTCCTAATGCAGAATCCAGACCGGCGGCCCGGTTACTGCAGTACTCTATTGCTGTACGCACTTGAGTCACTTGAGTCACAAATGTGAGTCACTTGCATGTGGAAATTCTTAAAAATCTAAAGATTAGCAATGGTATTTTTAGCAATGTTCCACTGTGCATAGTAGGGCTGTCACTTTCACAACAACAAAAAGTATTCTAATATGCCCGTTACAGACGTTAGTTTAAAAAAACCTCAGTATAACGCAGAAAAGTCGCTTCGCTTTCGTTGCGAAGCGTGATCAATTTTTATTGACTCAGATCCAAAAATAACGAGTTCTGTATTATAACTATATTTGAACTGAAGTCTAATTTTTGCTTAGTTTAAAGTGATAACCGTGTACCCACATACTTTGACGAAGCAGACAATCTTTCCCATGGTAAAATATATTTGTGCATACTATGAAGACAAATATAACGCCATCATAAACATAACATCTTTCAAAAAATTGCAGATAATAGGGTATTGCATTTCAATATAAGTTCCATCAATAAGAAATATTCTACGCATGAATTAGATATTTATGACTTCAGGTTTTCTGCATTCTCTCTATTTGTCTGATATTCTCAGTTATCGAAGGGGTAATTGTAACCCATTTAACCTTAAACGGGACCACAAAGTAAAGGGTTTCTTTAGGTAGGGAGAGAAACTGCCAACTAGCTCCTTAGTTGAATGTTGGTACGTTTGATCTAGCCGAGAGGACAGAAATACACCAAAAACTCTCCTCACTGTAGTGGACGTAATATTGTGGGAACGTACTGAAAATGTGTTGTTTTTCATGTAGTAATAATTCAAAGGTTATACTAAGATGATCAGAGACAGATTCTTCTTTCCTAAGCTGTTTAAGATGAGGCCGTGAGGTAAGGACGTGATCAAGGAACTACAGGAATGAGTTGGCCCTGAGACATAAAAAGACTCCATGTGATCTACCGCATAGAAACGAGAGGCATTGGTTACATGAATATTAAAGTCACCAAGCACGCGAATCTTAAGAAAAATGGACATCGTAAATTTTTCTCATTTTACCCAACATTAACATTTTGCCAACATGAAGAGAACCACCAATGGCTGTTAGTCGTTAGCGGTTCAAAACCTGACTGTACCAGAACAGCCCTGGTGGGGAGCCCCAATTGGGGCTGTCTGCCCCAGGGAGAGGTGGGAGGGAGAGCTGGCACGAGCTCACTGAGGAGCGGTAGGGCAACCTCGTAAACAGGGTTGGGTAAATTCCTTCTCGGAGGAGACTAACATTGCCTCGAGGTATTAGTTTGTCCCGTGGAGGCAGGCGGGAGAAGAAAGGGAAGGCGGGAAAAAAAAGAAAAGGAGGAAAAAAAACTGTAAAAAGAAGGGAAAAAAACAACAACTTGGCCCAACTGCCCATCTCAGGGTCCAGGATTCGAATCAGAGCTCTGGGGGGGAAGGGGGATCGTCACCGGTCCGAAACCTACCCTGGCCTTGCGCTCGCGGTCAGTGGGGGTGTCGGACCAGATGGAGCGGTCCTTGTTCTCCGGCCCAGACCTCCTCTTGAAGGTGCGGGCCCCCAGGCCAATGTGCTGGAGTTCAGGGGGGAGCTCTGTCATCCACGTCTCCCGGGTCAGCTCCTCCGGATCAGCCTGTAAACATTCACACTCGTTTATTTAATGGCCGCTCGTTACCAGAGCAACTGACAACACGACCCATATGACATAGATAATTTACCATTTTAAACATTTCATCTACATAATTGGTTTATTAAACAGTAAACGTACAGGCTAACACTACTTGTTGCTGCTGCTCTGCAGCTAGTGAGCAAACGAACATACAAAACAATGAGTTTATGTAGAAATCCTTACACTTATTTTTGACTGACATTTGCATACTTGTGTTAAAATGTATAGCTAAGACATAACTATACTGATACATTGAGGTTACTATTTTATCATCTTTTGGGGGGGACTCTGGAAAAGCTGTTGGAACTGGCAACCCTAGCAGGTAGACTTTAAATACTGGCAGTGAAGATCACAGAGCAGCGGTCCCCAACCTTTTTTGCACCACGGACCGGTTTCATGCAAGACCATTTTTCCACGGACCAGGGGGGTGCATGGAGAAAAAAAAACTGAGACAAGTGCGGAAAAGAGGCTCAGGTCATTTTTCAAAATAAAACACCCTGCAGACTGCGATAGTCAATAAAATGGAAATAAAATTCAAATTAAAACGTTTTTATTATTTCTGTGCGGCCCGGTACCAAATGCCTCACAGACCGGTACCGGGCCATGGCCCGGTGGTTGGGGACCGCTGGCATAGAGGATAGATGCAAGAATGATTCGTAGCGCAACCTAAAAAAATAATTTAAAAATTTAAAACAAAGCTATAATAAACATATTGTCACGCATAAGAGCCCATACTGAAAGGGACATATTAGTCCATAATTACAAAGAACACCAGTGGGAAAGAGGTGTCTGTAGAATCTTAATGCTAGGTGAGAAAGCTGGATCCAACAGTGCTCTGCCCATCACCGCTCCCTTTCCTGTCTGGGTCTTATTTTGTGAAGTTACCATTTTCATTTGAAATAAATTTTTCCCACAGTGCTTAGCTCTTATTGGGACACACAGTGGCATCTTTGAACAAACATACTGTGGATTTACTCTGAATTATGCCCACTTAATAGCAGAGCAAGATGAACATATATGTATTCACTCTGATATGTACCTCATATGACAGAAAGGTGCAAGAGCTCTAATTATTCCACCTGTAAACATTGCTTACTTGCACTAATAGATTTTTTTCAAAGGTAAAACCTTTGGATGATCCAAAGACCCAGAAACTTTAAGTTAACTTAAGTTAAATTGGTCAAATCCTTTCATTCTTGCCTTCTCATTCTTACTTTGCTGGTTTATCCCATGTCATTTTTTTTGAGTTATTTTATCTAGCTTATGTTTACAGAGGTTCTACTCAATGAGGAATCTCTAACAATCAAAAAATGAACTATTCTGGAAGTGATGCTACAAAATGGTTCTGTGTGGATCAGTAGGTAGCGCACGGCGCTTACAACGCTTAGGTTGTGGGTTCGAGGTTCCCATTGGGCCCACATATATTGAAAAATGTATGCATTCATTAAAGTAAGTGGCTTTGGATAAAAGCGTCTGCTAAATAGCTTATGTTATGTTATGTAAAAGGAGAGAAATAAACGCAAGAAGGCTGATACATGCATGCACACAGATCACAGATTACGGCCCTTACATGCCCAGAGATGAGCTTCTCTTTCATCCTCTGCGCCCTGCGTTCAAAATCCTTGGCGACCGTGTTCTGGACATCCCCTTTGATAGGCATGGGGCCGATGACGTCATCATCCTCATCCTCCTCCTCCTCACTGCTGGAGGGCTACAGAGCAGAAATGACAGGTCACAGCATCATGGCTAACACTGTCAGGCAACATGTGGACCATCACTCTCCAGCTGGTGTCAACCCACAATCTCACCTCTGGTAGCACCGCTGCATGCAAGACCATTAACTCACGGCCACTGTGTGTTACAATATTAACAAGGGGTAGAAACTTTAATGAGACTTTCAGACATTAAATACTTACACATAATTGCAATGGCTTGCTGCTAATAAAAATACACAGAGTAAACAGCTTTAAAACGCCTGATTACGGGACAAAGTGGCTGAAATCTCCAACACCGCATTTTTACTACTACACTGGAAATACTTAAATACAGCATAAATGAGTAACACTAAATATATTATTTCACTGAGCTCTCCTCACCTCTGCTGTATAATCTGGAGGCAGTGCTGGTCCAGGGATCCCCAGACTGTCGGTTTCATCATTGCTCTCATCTTCATCATCATCTACTGGTTTGAGAAATCCTGGTGGCAAGGCTGGTCCCAACACCGGAGGCCTGAGGGCCAATTTGAGGTCTCAAATTAGTTACATTACATTGCAGGTATTCAGCAAACGCTCTTATCCAGAGTGATATCGTTTAGCAATTCAGGTTAAGTACCTTGCTCAAGGGTGCAATGACAATGCTCCACCTAGGAATCGAACCTGCAACCTTTGCGTTACAAGCTGAGTTCCCTAACTATTATACTACACTGCTTCCTGGGTTACTGAGCTAGAGCTGGTTCAGTCTAAAAAAGGGCACTTACTGCGCTTGACAAATTGCACCTGGTCTTCATCGACAACATTTATTTGTTCGCAATGATCATATGCCATGCGGTGCTATGAACAAATTATACCTTTCAGGTGAGTTCTGTTGCTTCTGATACCCTGGAGGAAGAGCAGGCCCAAAGAAACCATCATCATCCTCATCAGCAAGCCTTTTGTCCGTTTCTTCCACCCTGCACAATTTGCTGCGGAGTGACAAAGGAGAAACTATGTAATGTTTTCCCCCCCCCCCGATTAGGGAACTCTTCCACTTTCATCAATTCTTAACAAAACTTTTGTGAAAGAACATACAGAATGTGTTATACAGATACCAATTTATTCAATTACCGTTAATTTTGCCGTTTACTTTATAGAATGTCATTGGGGCATGAAATGCATCAAATCACTTAATGTTAGACAATGTAGACAATGCTTAACTGTTTCACTCTCAGGGAGTACACTAGTTTGCCAGCTAAGTCGTTAATCATGTCAGACCGTCATACTTTGTTGTAGAGCCATCACTTCTCTCCTCCCTCCCGCTGGGTCTGCTTCTCTTGAACACCACCTCCTCTTGGTCGCTATTGTCCGACGAACTCGACAGGTCCACCGGCTTGTAGCCCGGAGGCAGTGCTGGACCTACAACTACAAACAAAGCATGGTACAGCGCGATGACGTGTGGTTCTGTGTGGCTCAGTAGCATGATGCTTACAACGCTTATGTTGTGGGTTCGATTCCCGTTTGGACCACATATACTGAAAAATGTATGCATTCACTACTAAGTCGCTTTGGATAAAAGCGTGTGCTAAATGGCATATGTATGCATGTATGTATGTATGTATGTATGTATGTATGTATGTAAGGACATCGAAGCTAAACCCCCTAACCCCTGTGGGACGCTACTGTTATAGATGAAGTTATAGCTAGATGATGGAGTTTCCAGTGCGCTACAGTCCATATTACCTCAACGGTGAAAACAATTTGAGAACCAGCAAGTTCTCCAAGCTGGCTCTTATAATTGACTAAAATTGTAATTTTAAAAAACGAGAGAGACTTACAAGAACAGTTACTGGCGCGGTTACCTAGCTAAGCTAGCTGATGCCCAGTGATCAACTTACGCGTGTCTTCTTCGTCGGAATCCTCATCGCTGCTTCTCCTGAAACACGGAGGGAGGGCGGGTCCGATTAAGTCATCGGACATTGCAAATGTTTTGCTCAACCTGTGTGATGGAATAACTGATTACACTTAATTCACTGACGAGTCAGCTAGTTGTGTTTCTTTAAGTTTTCACCATTAGGATGACCTCCGTCTAGCTCCGGAAGTAAATAATGCACGGAAAGGAAATGGGCCAAGATAATGGCTGAATGCCCCTTTTCCAGAGAACGAGATGGGATTCGAGATGTGATTGGCCTGCTGGTTTTGTTTCGATTTTACAGTGCGCGTGACCTAACCCTGAGTTACGATGTTCAATTTCGCGCATTTGACGTCACGCGTACCTCGCGTCTCGGTCCTCTGGAAGAGGGGCATCTAGCCTCTACCCAAGATAATGTAGCACAATTTGAGAAAGCACCTACTGCCACCCAGTGGTGGTAACTATTCAGTTTCGAGAGTACGTCAAACACATGGAGTTAACATCTACCTATGATTTACTAAGGAGTAGTTAAACGTAGTTTTAAATATAATATAGGCCTACTGTACAGTGGGGTCCAAAAGTCTGAGTCCACTACCAATATTTGTTTGTTTTCATCGTTCACACCATTGCCTTTCATTTCCTCAAAATGTTGTGACACCTTATTTCTCATTTCGGTTTTAATACATGGACACTCCTAATACACAGTGAGTTGTTTTGGTCTTGTAACAATTAATACTGGATATTGACGTAATTAATATACATTACATTTACATTTTAAGCATTTAGCAGACGCTCTTATTCAGAGCGACTTACAAGATGTGCATTAATTAATATAGTCCTCTATGTGTTCTCATTGCTACTGCAGGTGCTTTAATCTTGAAAAAGGACACTTCCTTTGCAAATGTTTTTTCAGCTGTTTGCAATTATGTCAGCAGAGCATAGTGAAGTAGTTAAAGGTCAAATTGTTCTCCTGAGTAATTTTTGTTGTTGTTCGATAAACAATGAAAACAAACCGATATTGGTAGTGGACTCAGACTTTTGGACCGCACTGTATATACTGTGAGCTTTCTCTCTTTACAAACCTTATTGATTTCCCATGTCCATACTACAATGTGGTACCAATAACAGTTAACTGTGTGTTGTGTGCCGAGTGGGCAAGGAACTGATCTACCCGGTACACGTTGGTTTTTAAAAGGACGTCATTTTTGTTTGTAGTCCTGGTTAATGCGCCTGATAAGTAAATAAAACGGCCTAATGAAATAATAATACCCGGGGACGGTGGATAAGTAAGTACGGTTTCAGTGCAGTTTTGAGTATGTAATAATGAGAATGAACAAAACCTTGTGCCAGAGGTGGCTGTGTCCAGCCAGGAATACATGGACTATACAGAGGCTATAGTGCATTGACGCAGCGAAGCGAAAGCATCCAGCCAGAACCACACTGACTTTGAAGGGGGTGACAACATCCAGGACCACAATGGCAGGGGTGACAGTGTTCAGCCAATATACAGCTAAAGTGAAATAAAATACAATTTGCAGCATCTGACCTGAAAAAATGGCAACCATGGCTTCCTCCAGCTTTGGTCTTGCCTGCATGTCTGCGGCCCTGATTTGCTATAGGAATCCAAATGCTCTGTTTGTCACCTCTGTCACCTCACCGAACCATTGTACTACACTGCCACCAATGTTCCAGTAGGGTTCTGGGTAGTGTTTGTGGCCTGGTGTCAGGTTGTTCTGCGTCTGTATGTAGGAGCAGTAAGGTGGGAAGCCTAGCTTCATATATGATTGATGGAGCTTGCCATGTCTTGGTTGGGGATTTGGCCAGGACACCAGGTTAACACCCTACTCTTTTCGAAAAGCTCCATGGGATATTTTATGACCACAGAGAGTCAGGACCTTGGTTTTTACCTTCCCATCCGAAAGACGGACATGTAGTCCTGTGGGATTGAACCCACAACCTTGGCATTGCCAGTGTGTCGGGGAGGTGCATTTTAGTCATCCTGCGCAGGCAAACAGAATGGGGCCACCTTTGGGGTGGGTTTATGGCTCTGTGAGTGAAGCCAGGACACTTGGGTATGTAGCGGTGGTGAACCAGTGCCACACCCCACAACTTCAGGGTATGTACCTATGAGCTGGATATTATGGATCATGGAGAAAATAATTATGGCCTGCCAGATTAAAGCAGATGTCAGCATGGTATGATTGGCCTCGTCATTTGGTAGCAATGCTCTTGAGCATATTATGCCTCTCCAAATATCAGCTCAACCATCTCGGTGTAAATCCAGGCCCTAGTGATGTTTGATATCACCACGGTTCTCAACATAAGAGGTGCTTATCAATGGCAACCTTGAAAAGATATCTTCTGGTAGTAAGTGACCCAAAACAAAAATATAAAAAGGGAGTCTGAACCTGGCTTGACTGGACCTTCCCACAAATCGTAAATGATGGGGGAGGGGAGTGAGCCAACCCCCCATCAACACTTAAAGTTGGTGACATGATGCTTAGATTTTGGTGGGGATCCTACTAGTTTCTCTGTCCTGTTTTTCTCTTGGAAGATCTGGTGCCAGCTAACACCTCGGCTGCATGTGTTTTGCATTCTTGAAGAGAGACAAGCTTGGGTTGGTATCATTTTCTTCCATTCCATCTCCTTTGTGATTGTTACATGTCAATTTTATGTCTAGAATTTAGTATTTGTTAAGCCGGAATATCCAATTGAATGTTTATTTCCATGTGGGTGATCATTGTTGGGGCTATCCAGTTTGGAATTTATGTCTTTCAGGTCACGGCCAGATGAGAGCGGAGCTTGACGTGGTACAAGCAAGCTTGTGAAATGGTAGCAATAATGTTCCATATGTGAGGAGACAGAACTAAACCCTACATATTGGAGGTTCCAATTTAATATTTGTTAAGGCAGTTGAACCTACGTCTGTTGATTGGACGTTGAATGCTTTGTCTAACTGTTGTAACTGAATGAACCAGCTGTTAATTTTAATTGAATTGTGAGTTGTATATTTTGATGAAGGTTGATCCATCAGATTGCTCTGCCTATCAACGGATTTGGTGATTTAATTGATAATTGCTATCCTGTGTAGTAATTATTATATTAAATCAAATAAAGATAGTTTACATGTAGGATAAGTGAGGGGGTTTTAACACGTAATACAACTTGTGTTCAGTATTCAGAGTGCTGAACTTTAAACAAGGGCGTTTGACTGTTAAGGCTACTGGATTCAGGGAATAGACCATTTTTATTCTAACTTCACTGTTCCGACAAGGTGGCATGCTCTACCAACTGAGCTACAGGACTACGGGAATAGTGTTAGTGATGGCAGGGGATCTCTAGACTACATTTGATGTCACACACAACACACATGACACTGCTGCTTGCGCAATCCCTGTTCACACTGTACTGCCCGTGTTCAAAATTTTTAATACTCTCAAATATATCATTTAAGACAATTCAATACATATTTGGGTAAAACAATGAAGCAACAAAATGTTACGATATTTTAAGGAGTCTGCCTGTGCCAGAAGTGATGTTTGATGTGGAATTTCCTTTAAAAAGAGTTAAAGTTGTTCCTTCGTACCTTTGTTAGTAGAAAAATGTATGCAGGCTGAAGTCTTTGTTTCCGTGTTTCAAAATGTATTTCTTTTTAATAGAGTAGAGAACATACTGGGTCTGTCCCCTCAAGTACAGATTGACAAATAACCAAAGATGCAAACAGAATGCTGGTGCTTTATACTTTGTAATGGATCTCCCACACCCTTCCTTCTGATGCTAATCACATCTCACACTCAAACAAGATGAGGTTTCAAAGACAGGAGATTACACCTGGGGAAGGAGACAGGAACTGAACTGGGGGGAGGACTGGGGCACCAAATGGCACCATTGTCTTAGACACATCAGGGCGGAAGACACACAAAAAGGGGGGTTAGATGGAGTGCAAACTCTCATGTGTATTCCAACAATGTTCTCTGGCACAACTGCTGGGCAGCTCAGCTGGTTGGCAGCAGAGTAAAAAGCAGAGGCTGCTGTTTCTCCTATGTCAGATTAAATTAGGTAACTGCCTGCCTGCCCGCTTACCCACCTGTCCTGCATGCCTCCTTCGTCTGCCCTCACCATCGCTTCCCTACCCCAGTCCCTGTTTATAATAAATACCTTCTCTTTACCTAATCCTCAGTGTCTGTGTCTGCGTTTGGGTCCAATCAGTATCATCCTAAAAGAACGATCTGACCAACATGGACCCAGCAGACGTAGCCAAATTCCACAAGGCCATAGAAGTCCAGGGCGCCCTCGTTGGCCAGCATAGCCTAGCTCTCCAGGAGCTGATGGAGGCGCTACAGAACCTTACTGCCAACGTCACCCGGATGGGGAACCAACTGCACCTTGTGTCTACTCATCTGTCTTCTCTGGAAATCCAGCCTAATCCAGCCTAACCCTCCTGCGCCCGCACCGTCTCTGTTCCAGCCAGCCCACCAAGCCTGAGAGCCTCACGTTCCTGCGCCGGAGCGCTATGCGTTTCACGTTTCTGATCCAGTGTTCTTTGGTCTTCGAGCAGCAGCCTCTGACCTACACCGCAGATAAATCTAGGATTGCCTACATTATGGGGCTTTTGAAAGGGAAGGCACTAGAATGGGCCTCAGCTATTTGGAATAGCCAGTCTCCGGTGTGCTTGTCCTATCCTGATTTTATTTTTGAAATTAGGAAAGTCTTCGACCACTCCGTTAAAGGTTTGGATACAGCCTGGTTCCTCCCAAGGTTTCTCCCTACCTAGGGAGTTCTTCCTTGCCACTGTTGCCGTTAGGCTTGCTTTTGGGGGGGTCTAGGCCTGGGTTCCCCCTCTGTTAAGCGTTTTGTGACAATTCTGTTGTGAAAAGCGCTATACAAATAAACTTGATTTGATTTGATTTGATTTGATTTTAAATATCCGCCAAGTTTTCCGCAGCGTTGCTGAATATGCTGTGGAATTCCGATTACGTCGGCTGACTCGGGTTGGAATGACCAGGCACTCCGGGGGGTGTTTTTGAACAGCCTTAGCGACACCGTAAATCATGTAAATCTTCCCTTTCCCTTTCCCCTGTGTACCTGTTCTCCCTGTCAGTTTCGTGTTTGTGCGTGTGTGTTGTGCGCGCGGCTTTCCTCCTCGGCATTCTCCGGCTCCCTCCTGATTACAGTGGATCTGCGACACCTGCACTGCCTACACACCTGTCATCAATTATCATCAGCCCTGCAGTGTATATCAACCCCGGTTTCTCATTCACTCACCGTCAGATCGTTGTCTCCGCTTCAGTGATAGCTACACGTATCAAGACTTTTCTCAAACCACGATTTCTTCCGCATTTATTAACTTCATCTGTTTATATGTGTATTCGTCCTCTCCGTGTCCAGGCTCACTCCTCGCCTGCCCGCTTCCCTGTCTGCCTGCCCGCTTCCCTGTCTGCCTGCCCGCTTGCCTGCCTGCCTGCCCGCTTGCCTGCTTCCCTGCCTGCCTGCCTGCCTGCCCGCTTACCCGCCTGTCCTGCCTGCCTCCTTCGTCTGCCCTCACCATCGCTTGCCTACCCCAGTCCCTGTTTATAATAAATACCTTCTCTTTACCTAATTCTCAGTGTCTGCGTTTGGGTCCGATCAGTGTCATCCTAATAGGATGTGTACTTAAAACACTTCCCACACTACGTACATTTGTAGGGCTTTTCATCTGAATGAATTTTCAAGTGTTATTTAAATGAGACTTCTGATTAAAACACTTCCCACACTGAGTACATTTGTGTGTACATTTCACCTGTATGAGTCATTTGGTGTTTCCTTAAACTGGATGTGTACTTTTCAGATTTTTTCCTCATTTTTCTCCCAATTCAGCCAATTGCCGCCCCCTAGTGGTGTTCCCGGCCAGGGCCGGACTGACGCAGCTGAGTTTCAAACCAACCAACTTGCGTCCCAGTTGGACGTGTACTTAAAACACTTCCCACACTGCTTACATTTGTAAGGCTTTTCCTCTGTATGAATTTCCCCATGGTTATTTCAATTAGATTGCTTATTGATATTTATGAGAACTTTCACTGGATTCACACTTCATTTGATCATATTTAATTTTAACACATTTGATATCCATTGTCCTGTTCAGCAAGTCACTGTCCTGTTCAGCCTTAAGGTAGCCTCCATCATCAGTCTGTTTTTTTTTGGTCAGGTTGCAGGTGGGGTACACATCCCAGCTCTGTGCTGTCGAGGCTCTCTGTCTTAATAAGATCCCCAGTGTGGGTGGTGCCCAGATCAGTTTCTGTTTTTATCAGTGAGGTGTGTGTGTGGTGTAGATCACTGACCCTGCTGTGTTCTGTAACACACTCTGGCTCCAGTGTGTTGAGTCCTGGTGTAGCACACTCGGTCTCTAATGTGGACTCGGTCTCTCTCTTTGCCATGTGGACAGACTAGTCTACTGAGTTCATCTTCTTTCTGTCTGATCCTGTGCTGTACAGTGAGTTCTGGTAGTGTTATCTCAGTGTCCGGTCTCAGACAGTCTTCTGCCTGCATCACACTGCTGCTCAAAGCTGTGCAGAAGGGACAGAGCAAACGCTTTGTAACAGTGTTAAAGACTCATTTCCAACACTCATCCCCAATAAACTACAAAAAGGAAAGTATCAAAATATTATAAGCAAACAATACAAGATACATGCACAAACAAAAAAGTTGATACTATTTAACACACAGGGCCCTATTTTGGTGAATTAGGACGGTGTCGGTAAGATAAGATAAGATAGCCTTTATTAATCCGGGGGGGGGGAAATTTGGTAACGCAGACGCAAAGCGAAGACGGTGGCGCTTTAGGGCGTGTCTAAAACAATTTTGGTAATTTTGTGATTTAAGACGATAGCGCACCTCCAGCGCAGTTGTAAAAGAGGTTGGATTAACTTTAAAAAAATACATGTGGGTGTGGTGGGGGTTTGGTTTCATAATGGCCAATCAGAACACCTATTTCCTATCCCTTTAAATACTAGTGCGCTAACGCTATAGCAAATTGGCAATTTCCTGACATGACAGTTTTGTGCGGCTGCCAGGAATGCTTCTCAAAAGAGGAGAGCGAGGAGATGGAGAGGAAAAGTTGGCGAGCGAATCAGAGGGGGAAAACAAGGCGCACATTAATTTGCTATTTTCATGATTTGAGTTTATATTTTGAGACCTACATTGTTCAAAGAAAATGTTTTATTTTACCATCTCTTTTTTTTGTAGGCTTTCCAACTCAAAAAAACGATGTTTCTAACTTAATGTAATTATTAAATTGTCATACCAGGTATCAGTTTAGTTGCCCTTCTTTGGACTTTTTCAAGAGCTTCTATATCTTTCTTGTAGTGCAGTGCCCAGAACTGCACACAGTATTCTAAGTGAGGTCTGACAAAGGCATTATATAACATTAATATAACCTCAAAAGCAAGTGGATGCCCTGTGCACAGCTCTGTCAGTCCTTGGTGCAGGTGATGGCAGGAAAAACGTAGATAAAAATACAAGATACACCGCGACACAAGGCTGAAAAATTACTTATACTTTATTAAGCTAAAAACAAACAACGGGTTTCACAAAAGGCTTCTTCAGGTTCGTTCTGAAGCACTGCACAGGTGTTTTAAATAGGCTGTGGGTGTGGTCCAATTAGCCAAGCACCAGCCAAGCATCAGCTAATTGGCTAATCAGCCAAGCATCAGCCAATTAGCCAATTAGCCAAGCATCAGAAGAACAATACATGTTTCCAATCATCAATGATGAGTAAGACAGCAGTATTACAAAAAATAAGTTCACAACAAAAAAAAAAAAAAAAAAAGTTTTTTGATATACATTATAAGACAATATACAGCAACTCATGGAGTAGGCCTACTCGACTGCATATCCCTACATCAGGCGGGAGAGGGAGGGTAGTGAGCAGGGGGGGAAGGAGTGCACCTGTCTTTCCTCTCCTTAAATCAGGACTTGTGAACTTATTTTTTGTAATACTGCTGTCTTACTCATCATTGATGATTGGAAACATGTATTGTTCTTCTGATGCTTGGCTAATTGGCTGATGCTTGGCTGATTAGCCAATTAGCTGATGCTTGGCTGGTGCTTGGCTAATTGGACCACACCCACAGCCTATTTAAAACACCTGTGCAGTGCTTCAGAACGAACCTGAAGAAGCCTTTTGTGAAACGCGTTGTTCGTTTTTCGCTTAATAAAGTATAAGTAATTTTTCAGCCTTGTGTCGCGGTGTATCTTGTATTTTTATCTACATTAATATAACCTATAATTTATACTCAATACTTTTTGCTATGTATCCCAGCATCCTGTTGGCTTTTTTCACTGCTGTAGAACACAGATGCAGATAGGCTTTGATCAACTACAATTCCTAAGTCTTTTTCAAATTGAACACCTACTAACATTTCTCCTCCCATAAAATACTCCTGTCTAATGTTTTTATTTCCCACATGCATAACTTTACATTTAGCAATATTGAATGTCATCTGGAATGTATCTGCCCATTTTTGGATTTTTTAAAAATGATCTTGGATTACTTTAGTCGATTCCAAACTGTTTGCCAAACCCCCAAGTTTAGTATCATCTGCAAATGTAACTATTTTGCTACTAACGTCCATATCAAGATCATTTATGTAAATAAGGAAGAGCAGAGGTTCCAGCACCGATCCCTGCGGGACACCACTGCCCACAGCACCGAGGTCAAATACGGCCCCACCTACTGCTACTCTTTGCATTTGCCCTTGCAGCCAATTATGAACCCACTCTGAAACTACTCCTGCAATTCCTACTGAATTCATTTTAGCAATGAGCCTCTCATGTGGTACCTTGTCAAATGATCTCTGAAAGTCCAAATATATAATATCATAAGCCTGGTTCAGGTCAACGCACTTTGTAGCCTCTTTGAAAAAGTCCAGGAGGTTTGTTACGCATTACCTCCCTTTGAGAAATCCATGTTGGCTCTCCCTTAAAATACTATTATTTTTCAAGAATGATTCCAACTTATCCCTAATAATACATTCCAGCATTTTACATGCGATGCAAGTTAAACTGACAGGCCTATAGTTTCCTGGGTCAGTATGGTCCCCCTTCTTATATATTGGAATTATACTACCCTGCTTCCAGTCATCTGGTATTTCTCCAGTGATTATGGATTGAATGAAAATATCTGTCAATGGTTTATATATAATTTCCCCAAGTTCTTTGAGTACTCTGGGATATATGCCATCCGGGCTTGCTGCCTTATTTGTCTTAAGTTTTTGTAGTTTTTGTAGTACTTCTACGTCCCTTATCTCAAAGTCCTCCAAAACATTCTGTACCTTGTCTATACATTTAGGCATATTTATAACCTCTTCTCTAGTAAAGCTCTCAACAAAGTAACTGTTTAGTGTGTTAGCAATATCCTTATTATTATAAACCAAAGTTCCTTCCTTATTCTTAATGCACTTAACCTCATCCTTAACTTTCCTTTTTCTACTACATTATTGAAAAAACTTCTTAGGATTACTTTTTGCATCTTGGGAAATTTTAATTTCAAACCGCCTTTTAGCTGATCTTATTTCCTTTTTAGCCTTAGCCCGCATATTACAATAATCAAACTTGTTTCTCTCTGAGTTATCCTTTTTATATACTCTGTACAGTTGCTTCTTTTGCCTCAAAATCTCCCGTAAAGATTTAATCATCCACTGCGGAGACAGTTTTTTCATCCTATTTTTCCTTACTTTGAGGATGAATTTACACTGTACATCTACAATAACCCTTTCAAATATAGTCCATTTTTCATTCACAGTTCTGCAATCTAGAAGTTTTACCCAATCTATATTACTTAAATTCTTTCTCATTTTATTAAAGTCAGCTTGTCTAAAATTAAATTAAATTAAAAAGAGTTAGAGGAGGCTGTGTTAACTTGCCAAAAAATGTAGGCGACCCTTTAGGATTCCTGGCACCCTTCACTCTGCCAGCCAAACTGCTGCAGCAGGAGCTGTGCAGAAGAAACTATGGTTGGGATAAAGATATACCCCAAGCACTGTGGACAAGCATTGTGGACAAAAAACAAAGCAGCAGTGGACAAAATAGCTAATGGACCTAAAAACAGTGGGTGAGTTTAAGGTGCTTCAAACCCAAAGATTTTGGACTTCCCACATGTGCAGAGTTGCATCACTTCTCAGACGCCAGTGAAGATGGTTATGGCACTGTGTGCTACCTGACGCTAGAAAACCTTAAAAAGGAAGTACACATTGCATTCATGTTAGGAAAGGCTAGGGTTATGCCGCTGAAACATGTAACAATTCCTAGGTTCGAACTCACAGCTGCCGTGCTCGCTGTTAGAGTTAACCGGATGCTGAAAAGGGAGCTACAGCTTCAACTGGAGAAGTCAATATTCTGAATGGACAGTACTCAAATACATCAACAATGAAACCAAATGCTTCCAAACCTTTGTGGCGAACAGGATCTCTGCCATCAGAGAGGCGACTGAGGTTAAACAGTGGAGGTATGTCGACACCAAGCAGAATCCTGTGGACTACGCCTACTGAGACTGAGAGCTTACCATTTCATTGCATGCAAAAGATGGCTCAATGGACCAGACTTCCTCTGCAAGCTGGAAAAGGAATGGCCACAAGCCAACTTGGAGCCTAGTGTGATTTCTGAGATGACCCAGAAGTCAAAAGGGACATTGCAGTGAATGCCATCATCAAAGACGCAACAAACACAACTAGCCAACTCATGAATTACTTTTCAACGTGGAGATCCCTGAAGTCTGCTTCAGCTTGATTTCTTAAATTCAGAGAAGTTCTCCTGCTGCTACGTCGGAAGAGAAAATAAATCCAGACTGATGTCAGTATCCTTGAAAAGGACCCAGGTAAACAAAAGGACAAAGTGGAAAAGCGGATGAACAACTTCAAAACTACACTCACATGGACAGTGTTTATCAACTGAAGGTCTTAGCAAGGCAGAACAGGCCATTATTAGTTTCAACCAACAACAAAAGTTCCCAGAGGAAATGGCTTGCTTCATTGATGACTGCACCATGTCACCGAATGTGCTCCTCCTGGGTGATTTTAACATTCATATAGATTCCCCCCAATGCACTCTTGCTAATGACTTCCTCTCACTTCTGGACTGCCTGGATATTAATCAACATGTCACCTTCCCCACCCATAACAAAGGACACGCACTCGACTTAGTTTGCTCCACCGGCTCCCCTCAATCTCACTGACTTACTACTCCCAATCTCCAATCACAAAGCTGTCCTGTTTGAGGTCCCTGCCCAAACTTTCAATGAAACGCACCATTACATTCCGAAACATAAAAAACATAAATAATGCTGAACTCGTCAACCTGATCAACACCTGCCTCTCCCCCAACACTCACGCATATACTGACGACCTGGTCACACACTACAACAACTGTCTCTCCACCTCCCTGGAAGCCCTAGCCCCTCTGAAGTCATGCACTGTTTCATTCTCCCACTCTGCCCCCTGGTACACCCCTGAACTTCGCCAATTAAAAACCTCTGAGCGTCATTTGGAGCGGTTAGATAAAAAAACTGACCTAACAGTTCACTCCCAAGCATACTCAGAACACCAAACTCTATAAAAATGCCCTCTCAGCGGCCAGAAGCTCCGACTACTCCAACATCATCAATAGTGAGAGAGGCTATTCTAATACCCTTTTATCCACTGTTAAATACCTGTTTCAACCATTGAACAACTCCCCTGACAACATTTCCCCTGAACTGTGCAACAACTTTCTGAGATTTTTCCAGACCAAAATTGACAATATTCATCAAGAGCTACTTCTGTCACGTCCCCCCAACACCGTTCCCACCTGGATGAACACCCCCAGTGACCTGCCATTTAAAAACAGCTTTTCTAGGCCTCCCGTGTGGTCCAGTGGTTACAACGTCCAACGCTGGCCATGGAGACCGTCTCGCCAGAGTCGGCTCTGGCCGGGAGTGCCACCAAGGGCGGCGATTGGCTGTCCGCCCCAGGGAGGGGGAAGGGAAGCCGACATGACGTTCGCTGCGCATAAGAGTGGCCCTGTAGTACCGGGTTACGGTCGACGGCTTGGCGAGTGCCGTCTCGCAGGAGGCGTTACTTCGCCTTCGTCACTACTGGTCACAGGACTATGGCAGCGAACTCACATTACTAGGGGGGGATTGACATAAAAATATCAGGTCTAATTGGCTACCAAATTGGGAAACAAAATTAAAAATGCCTTCACACCTGTGTCTGAATCATCTGTAATCAAGGTCATCAGTGCATCCAAATCCTCCACCTGTAAACTGAACTCTCTACCCACCATTCTGGTTAAAGCTGCCCTACCTGCCCTCTCCCCACTGCTAACACGGACAATGAATTAATCTCTGGTGTCCGGCTCTGTTCCCCTCTCCCTTAAAATGGGATGCGTCTCCACCACATCAACTTCCACTGTTACGCTGATGACACTCAGCTATACATCTCATCCAAGCCCACCGCCCCCTTGCCCCCGACCTCCCTTATCAGCTGCCTCAATGATATCAAGACCTGGATGGCCACTAACTTTCTAAAATTAAACGGCAATAAAATGGAACTCATGCCCCTTAATTCTAAATCCACCCTCTCCAAAGCATCACATTTCTTCACACCCATTGATGGCTACCCTGTCCCCCTGTCAACAGTAGTAAAAAGCCTTGGCGTCATCTTGGACAACATCCTATCCTTTGAACCCCACATAAAGAATATCACACGCACTGCATTTTTTCACCTCCGTAACATCTCCCGACTCCATTCCCACTCCAGTGCTGAAACCCTGATCCATGGATTCGTCACCTCCCGTTTGGACTACTGTAACGGAATACACTCAGGACTACCCTCCAAACTCATCAATAAACTGCAAATTATCCAAAACTCAGTGTACGAATCCTCACACGCACCAAATTCAATGACCAATCTCTGGTGTCTGGCTCTGTTCCCCTCTCCCTTAAAATGGCTGCTATCACACCAATACTCAAAAAGCCCAGCGCAGATCACAACAATCTCAACAAACCCGACTCAGCACAATGGGCGTGCGAGCATTCAGCACCGCCGCCCCCAGACTCTGGAACTCACTCCCCACACACATCAGACACGCAGAGACACTATCCTCCTTCAAAACACTGCTCAAAACCTACCTATTTACCATGGTCTGCCACTTCTGCCGCTTCCCCACTGTAAACTGTCTCTCATTGTACAATGTTTTATGTCGTTCATGTGTTGATGGCTTCCTTGTGTTAGATCTGTTTGCATGTGTTTTTTATTATTTGTTTTCAAAATGATTATTATTATTCTTATTATTTTTTGTACCTTGAATATAATTCCTGTGTTGCTTTTATTGACTTTATGTAAGGTGACCTTGGGTGTCCAGAAAGGCGCCATCTAAATAAAATGCATTATAATACTCCCCAAGAACAAGCAGGAACTGAAGACAGTGGCAGTAAAGGCCTGGCAGAGCATCATCAGGGAAGAAACCCAGCGTCTGGTGATGTCTATGGGTTCCAGACTTCAGACAGTCATTGACTGCAAAGGATTTGCAACCAAGTATTAAATATTAATTTATGATTATGTTAGTTTGTCCAATTTCTTTTGAGCCCCTAAAATTGGGGTGCTATGTATAAAAATGGTTATAATTCCTACCTGGTTCGTACAATATTTTTGACAAAACCCTTAAATTAAAGCTGAAAGTCTACACTTGATTGTTTCATTTCAAATTGTGCTGGCGTACAGAGCCATAATGATGAAAATTGTGTCACTGTCCAAATACTTATGGACCTGACTGTATATACAGTGCATTCAGAAAGTATTCTAACCCCTTCACTTTTTCCACATTTTGTTATGTTACAGCCTTATTCTAAAATGGATTAAATTCATTTTTCCCCTTATCAATCTACACACAATACCCCATAATGACAAAGCAAAAACCCTTTGCTATGACACTTGAAATTGAGCTCAGATGCATCCTGTTTTCCTTTGATTATCCTTGAAATGTCTCTAGAACTTGATTGTAGTCCACCTGTGGCAAATCCAATTGATTGTACATGCTTTAGAAAGGCACCTGTCTATATAAGGTTCCACAGTTCACAGTACATGTCAGAGCAAAAACCAAGCAATGAAGTCCTAGGAACTCCTCATTCTAACTCCGAGATAGAATTGTGTTGAGGCATAGATCTGGGGAAGGGTATAAAAACATTGCTAAACCATTGCAAGTCCCCAGGAGCACAGTTGGCTCCATCATTGTGAAATGGAAGAATTTTGGAACCAGTACAGCTCTCCTTTGAGCATGGCGTCCGGCCAAACTCAGTAACCGGGCAAGAAGGGCCTTGGTCAGAGAGGTGACCAAGAACCCAATGGCCACTCTAAGAGAGCTTCAGAGTTCCTCTGCAGCGATGGGAGAACCTGGCAGAAGGACAACCATCTCTGCAGCACTCCATTTTGCAGCACACCTGCATTTTGTACTTTGTACACCTTCCCCTTGCCAAGATAACAATACTGACTCTTCTCCTACAGTACTTGATGAGGTGGGAGAACACATAGCAAGGGATCTGAGACCATTGCTCCACACAGAATCTCTCCAGATCCTTCAGAGTCCTTGGCCCTCGCTTATGGGCCCTCCTCTTCAGCTCACCCCATAGGTTTTGAATGGTGCAGTCAGGGGACTGGGATGCCTATTGCAAAAGCTTGATTCTGTGGTCAGTAAACCATTTTTTGTGTGGATTTGCAGGTATGCTTTGGATCATTGTCCTGCTGGAAGATCCAAACACGACCCAGTTTTAGCCTCCTGACAGAGGCAGCCATATTTAGATCTAAAATCTTGATGGAGTTTGTTGGAATACATGGGAGTCTTCAATTCAATTCAATTACCCCCCTTGATGTGGCTCACCTTGTGTGGAAGACAATGACCATTTGCCACCATTTGTAATAACTTAATCAACCCCCTCCCCCCTCCCCAGTTCAATTCCCCTCTTTGATGTGTCTCACCTCTTGTCTCCCCCAGGTTCAATCCCCCCCCTCTTTGATGTCTCATCCTGTTTGAAACAATGCCCATTCAGTGATTAGCAGGATGTGTGCTATGTGGGCTAAAGAAAAGTGTGAAGAACTCAGTGTATAAGTGTGACCATTCTCTGGTTATTGTTGGTTATTGTTGATCTGTACTTGGGGGGACAGACCCAGTAGTTCAGACCCAGTAGTTCCTCTATTTTATTAAAAAACGACATGTTTGAAAAAGACTTCAGTCTTTACTCACAAAGGTACGAAGGAACTTTAACTCTTTAAAATTTCCACAGAGTCCATGATGCCATGTATCCTAACAAGGTTTGCAGGGCCTTTGGAAGTAAAACAGCCCCACATCATCACAGATCTACCACCATACTTCACAGTGGGGATTAGGTTCTTTTCTGCATTACCATCCCTCTTTTTATGACAAACCCACCTGTAGGTGCGGTGAGTATAATTTCGGCAAGTAATCAGTCTCATTCAATTAAATTAACACTACTTAACACTAGTTAATATTATAATATTGTAAGAAATACGGCAGCACTCTGATCTTGATGAAGAAGGTTTTATTTCGGTAGCGACAGTAACAAAGTAAATGACAGGTAATACAAGAATACCAGCAAGCACTCTGGACTCAGCGGAGTTCGTCTGAATGTCCTTTTCCCAACTGAATGACTCTAAATACTCTTTTCTGCTTTGTTCTTCTGAGGCGGGAAACAGAAATGTGTATTTGGAAATAGTGTGATTGATTTAGGGAAACCAGTGTCTGGCCTCCCTAAATCAATCAGTCTGCTCATCACTAGGGGATTAGGGGAGGTGTGATTTATTCAGTTCCCGGGGCCTAGCCAGGAAACAGTCTATTGTATTGTTAATCAAGTCTAAATGGTTGACCTGAGTAGCCGGTTGATCACCTATCCATGTATTCTACTGGTCATTCTTGGTTTCAGGAGTTCCTCTGTCTCTTCCTCTCAATCACCTATTCATATGTCAATGACTGTCTCCATTTGGCCACACAGATCCTTTGTAATTGTGATATGATTTACCCGTCTGCCTACAGTTCAATATCTTACAATATGAACAGTGTCCAAAATTAACTAAATTATTGAATTACTATCTAACAACTGTGGGAATTTATTAGTATGTTTATATTCTGACCTGACTGTGAATTAATGTGCAGAGCTCATGTTCCTTTTCTATGATCCATTGTATTTTAGTAAGTGGCAAACTAGCTCGGGGGCCATGTTTCTGTTATTGAGTTCTTGCACCTGTTTTATCAGCAAGGTTAAGATAAGACCGAAGACAGGGCTCATTGTCTCCATAGACAGATGTTGCTAATTGGACAGTCTGAACTGATAGGAAGTCAGGCTGACGTAAGTGGCTTAAACAGATGACGTATGTTATTTGCTGATTGGACAGTCTTCCTGATAAAAAGTCAGGCTGACGTAAGTGGCTTGCGATTGGAGGACCTGGGAAAACGTCAGCCAATCAGCAGAGACCTGATTTCGAGTTAAAGAAGAGTTTCAAGACGGCGGAGGAAAAGCGCTCCCCGGAAGAGAGCTGGACAAATGAATTGAGAGATTTGTGCAGTTCGCTTTTGATTCCTGTTACTTTCTACTTGTCTCTAATAAATTCTGAGTTAAGAATTATTGGGTCTTAGCATTTGCCTCCTCAACGCCTCCTTTGATACACGACCTAACAATTTGGTGACCCCGACGTTAAGGAGCGAGGGGCGCAATGGCAACGGCGGAATGGCAAGCATACCTGATCACTGATAAGTCCGACACTTACTGGCGCCAATCTGAAAGGTAAGCAGAAACCTTTTTCATAAAATTCTGCATTAGTCTAGGAGTGAAGTGTCAGACTGTTGGATGAGAAGGTCTAAATTTAGGGAATTGTTTGTTATATTAAGAGAGACAAATAGATTGTAATGCAATGATATACAGAGACACAACATTAGTTTAAATAATTAGGGGAGACGTACGGGCGATCTCGAACTCAAACAGCAAGTCGTTTGCAGAGTTGATTGGAACTGCGCGTGGCCAGTTGATTCAAGGCAGACAATTTGTGAGCAAGGACGGGCCTAGGGTAAATACGTACAGTCTAAAGTGAAGTGGTGTGTGGGGAGAGACCCACGTGGGGAGAGACCCACGATACCGGTATCACCTGACCTGTTAAGAAAAAGAAAAGAGGTAGATACGGGCATAGTCAAATAATTAACAACGGGTCAGGATCTCAACTTTAAAATATAAACTATTAGTTTAGCAGTTGTCTCTCTGCATATCTTTCCCGTTTTTTGTTTTTCATTTCTGTCAGCTGACAAAACTGTGCAAATCCACTTCTGTGGTAAGGGGGCATTTCAAGCGCTTGAGTATTGATGTGTTAATACGCAGCATACACCAGTGCTGACACAATACTGTTAATTGAGTGAAGTTCAAGGGTTTGCACCTGATCATTGCGACAATTCTAGCGATTGAAACTGGAGGGTTTTTCTTATATACACGACGCTGAAAGGATATTGTACGTCGCAGTGCTGAGTAGTTAAATCTCTCAACCCATAGTCACACACGGCTTGAGTCGAGAGATTAGAACACTCGGTGGATTATTGACATTGGCAATTTGGGAAATTATTGTGGTTCGTGTGTCTTGTTTAAAATACAAAATTAGGATTGGCAAAAGGGAAATCATTGAAGTTTGTATGTCTAGATTCAAATAAATAAATTAGGACTGGCAAAAAGGCAGTCCAAAATAGGTCAAAACGTAGGAATATGCCGGCAATTTTGTGAGAAGTGTGTTGTGAGCTCAAATGGCGCCTGCGAATATTCTATGGGTTAAATGGGGTCTTCATGTGCTTTACGAGATCTGGTATCATGTGCAAGTGCTGGCTTGCATTTATGTGATCTTGCACGCGTTTGCGAACTATTCTATAAATGTCTTCGCAATCGCGAAGTTGCTGTACAGTGTAAGTCATTTTGTCTTGTAAAATAGCGCACGCGATGTATGAGATACTTGCTAAATGCTAGACAGCCTACAGTATTACAGATAAGCGATTTTTGGAAAGTGGAATTGTAATATTGTTATTATAAGTATATAGTTTACGTTAATAATACAATAAGACTTGTCGCAACCACGGGTCCAGTAGGATAAGGGCCGTGGCAAATGAGCCCCGATTTATAGTTGCATGAGCCCGAAATAAGGGACATATAAAATGAATAAATGACATATAGGAGGACCCCTGATTCCACAATAAAGAAAGTAAAAACACACGCACGTACTACTGGCCCTACTAAAATACATGGGGACTTAATGTCGACAAGTCTTAATTTAGAAATGTAGATATAAGAGCATGAAAAATGATGTGTTGATTGTGTTTCATGTGTTGCAACAAAACGCTAAGTGGGTATTGAAGAGGGACACTCTGTTTGCATACATACAGAGTTTAGAGTAGGGGAGAAGACAAAGTGGGAAGTTATCCGTTGCGAGAGTTTGTACCGAATTATGTCAATATGAGACAAAGTGTGAGAAACAAAATACATTGCTTATGTACATTGGCAAAAGCGTCTGCTAAATGGTGTATATTATATAGAAATATAAGGAGTGGGAACACCGCTTCGGGAAGTGTTTAAAGGTCTTTATTCGACAGATTTTTTTAATAGTTTAGTTTACGACGTTCAGCACTTTGTTGGTAAATTTTCCTTGTTTCAGTTTTAGTCTGTAAGTTATTTTATCTAAATAAATCATAATTTCAGTTTAGTGCGCCGATAGCGTTTCATTTGTAGTTTGGGACATTGATAGTTAGATTATTTAAAGACCATTCAGTTTCAACCATTCTAAGTGAGTCTTATAATTACAAATGTTCTATATTTTGTCCTGATATTTCGATACTGTTCAGGAACGTGTATGAGCTTAGATTTTTTCCATTTTAGTGTACTTTCAAGCATTCTTACTTGAATGCGTAATCTTTGCAGTGTTTGATTTGTTATCTGTTTCCCTGGTCTCCGGAATTTAAATACAACCTTTCCCAAGTGTTTAATTATTTCGTCCTTTCAATTAAATATTCTAGGAATACTGTTTGTAGCGTGTTGAGACAAATAGTTCGCTAGCATAAACCTACGTTCGAAAGTTCCGTGGCAGGGTGAATGCTAAGTGGGGGAAAAGCGAAAATTGTCTCACCAGTTGAAAAAATTTCATCTCACCAGTTGAAAAATTTTCGGCTTTCAATTCTTTTCATTCTAAGTGCTATGAGGCACCGCTTCGGTACAGTTTTGTAACACAGTGAGTCATTCGCTCGTGTACATTTAAAAAAAAAAAAAAAAAGAGGAACGCGCGAATTGTTCGTTACTAAATAAAGATAAATATAGATAAAATAACAACCTAGTTTATTACGCGTAATATACAATATATTTACGGAGGGACGCCTCTCTAAATAAGCAGTATTAAATAACTGGAATAAAATAGATCGCAACTTCAAACACCAAGCGAGGTGCTAAACATGGCAGGTGAGAGAGGTCCAGGGTCTAATGTGCCCCTGGTACTGCAAAAGGCCTGGTGGGTCTTAGAATATAAAAACACAGCGAAGGAAGGCGGACACAAAAAGGCAAAAAGCAGTCATGGAGGCACCAGTGGTTACGGCACAGCCCCCACCATTTCAACAGGTGGCTGCAACTCAGCCACCCCCACACCAGACAATGACAGCAGGCTGCCAAGGTCAGCCACAAAACCCAGCACCCTCATTCCAACAGAAGGGGGGCTATTCACAGGGTCCTATAGTCTGCTGGAACTGTGGATGGACAGGACACGTATCACGCTATTGTATTGACGGGGCCCAGAGCATCACATAGCGAAAGTACCCGTAATGACTCCCCCAATGATTAAAGCAAAATTTGGACAAAACGAAATGGAATTTATGGTTGACACGGGGGCCACAGTATCGACAATTAAGAGATTCGTAAATTAGAGGGACCCCATCCCAATGTATAGAAAAACACAGATGCTGGGAAGATAAAACGTGTGTTTGGGGCGCTAAATAAATAAGCTAAATAAATAAGGTTTAATTCAGGGGCAATGGGTGAAATTCCTACAGCCAAAAGGGATCTCAAGGGAGAGAGATGTATTATTATTATTACTATTTAAATACTCTAATGTTCTTCATGCGAAGCAATTATAAAACCTCCAAATTTAAGATCACAGTCTCGCTTCCTTTGAATAGCAAGGGTTTACAACCAGTTTTAAATGAATAAGATGGTAAACGTCCACCAGATGGGCCACAGCAATTCCAAAGGAACAGTGCACTGACCATCATAGATGGTTAGGGAACCCATCCCTTCTATTCTCGTAGGAGGATTGGAAGCCCCACATTGGAAACTGTGGAGTCTGTGGTGGATGACACCATCCTGAACTGAGATAAAGGGTGAGACTGTTTTCTGACAATTAATGTTAGGTGGGGTAAGCGGGACACCAGTGTAAAAGAATAGTCCCGCTCATGGAGTTGTTCCCTAGTGTACAGACTGGAGGAAGTTTAGGAGGATTTGGGCGGAGTAATGTGATACTTACCGCTCGAGGGTAAGTATTTGATAAATGTTTTATGACTATATGGGATAAAATCATAAAAAGGAGGGATTGATAGAGAAATTCTGTTTCTGTTCAAAATAGTATTTGAACCTCTTCTCACGCTGGCACAAGGTGTGGCGCTGTGCCAAAAGAGATAGGCACAAAGCTGTGTGTTTCTTAGGAATGTCTTTGCAGAGAGTTAATTCAACCAAAGAGGTCAGAACAGTGTGCCTTGCCAAAAGATACGAACTTCTCAAGTACAAGTTTTGTAAGGAATTGTTTTCTAAGAGGTGGAGTGTTTATTCATAGTATGAGTGAATAAAAAATGAATGTGATATGAATGCAATTGCGCCTGAGTATGAGTGAATAAAAGTGTACGTAAAAATGTTAGACTGTGTGCAAAATAAAAACGAAATGATAATGGCGTACCTAACCCGTTTTAAAAAAGTGTTTAATGCTACCAGTGGTCTTGAACCACCTGCAAATAATAACGATGGGGGTTTGCAAGTGATAATAGAACATGCTATTCACTTTGTTAACGGCTAGGGAAGACCAATTAAAATGAAACAAAAAATTACTATTGAATGTGACGAAAATGGGTTGTCAGTCACGTCACTTGTATAGGTAGGCTACTATTGGAAATAGTTTTGGGAATTCTATACAATTGATAGATTGGTATTACACATGGGAATTGATATACTGCCAGTCATGCACAACTGTGTGAATTTATTCCGTCCGAGCAGACAGCCCCAGCGAACTCTTATATAGCACTGCTCTCTTCTTACCCCTGACTAAAGACATTTTGAATATTTGAGTGTTTCTGGAACATGCCGCAAATAAACGAAACGAGATGTTTAGGCACCATGTATAGTTGACCGAAATTGACTGGAATTCTAGTAAACTTGAGTGCAGGCAGAAATCCAAGGTTGTAAAAATATCATTGTTTGCTACTGTGCCTGTATGCATACACAACTGCAATTTGAACCGTACAGTATGCTGTTAGCTCTTTCCGATGACCATCCTAGTTTACATCAGAGAAATAATTAGGTATTGTATGATGTTCTGCAAACATTCAAGCGTCAAAATAAAAAAGAGAATAAAAGTAAAAATGACGCATTCATTGTAGACAGCGAAGAATCTAAAATGAATGATCCATCTGATCTGCACGGTACTATGTACATTTTACATTTTTACATTTTGGGCATTTGGCAGTATCTGTGATTTTTTCCCCTCCTGTATGTAGACGACATATTGAATTGCTCTCCTTCTCGGAAGAAGGCATGTTTGGACATTCCGGCCTCACAAGGCCAAGGAGATAAGCAAGGGGGGTGTGGACCAGAAGTAAAATATCTGGGACACGCTATCTCAGCTCGAGGCCGAGCCTTACAGGATAGAAAAAAAAAAAAAAAAAAAAAAAAACAATACTGCAGGCCCCAAGCCTAAAATAAAATAAAACATGATGGGTTTTTTATGAATGATACATTTCTGCCGAACCTGGATGTGTAATTATGCACAATTGATGCAGCCACTGTTAGATTGTATTTACAGCGAACCAATGGAGGCTCAAGATCCAATCAAATGGACTCCTGAAGTCAACGAAGCCTTTGAGCAGGGTAAAACAGGTTTGGAGGTAAGCAAAGATCAATTGCTTATTACTCCACAGAACTGGATCCTGTAGCACGAGGACTGCCATGCTGTAGAAGCAGCAGCATTAGCAGTAAAAGCCTCACAAACCATAGTATTATACCAACTAATGACACTGATGGTACCACATGTAGTTTCTGTATTACTAATGCAAACAAAACGTACATTCTTGTCGCCAGCAAGACAGCTGAGCTGTATGGCGACTCTACTAAGTGCCTAATCTAACAATTGTAAAATGCACCACACTTAATCCGGCGACCTTGCTGACAACTGCTGAGGATGGAGATCCTCACGATTGTGTAGCTGAAACATCTAGGTCTGTGGCAGCACGCCCTGGGTTAATGGACACACCCATTCATGACACAGAAGTAACTTTCTATGTGGATAGATCCTGAAAAAAGAATGACTTCAACAAGTGAAACCAATATCAAAGCGACCATTGATACTGGAACTGATGTGACATTTTAGAAACCCAAATCACTGACGAGAGGTAACTGTGCAACACATACGAAAGGAACAGATGAGGTGTCCCTGGGGAATGCATTCGCAGACTCTGCTGCAAAAGAAGCAGCTGCAGACACTCTCTTGAGAGACATGCAACAAGCAAGGGACCAGATAAAAGTGAATCAAAATGTACTGAGAACAAAACTGGCCTGTAGGTGGGCCCAGAAAAGAAACCTGTATTACCGAGATCTTTGTTTACCATAGCTGCAGAGTTGAGTCATGGCATATGCCATGTCTCAAAAGGAGGGAGGGTAGATATGATAAACAAACGTTATAGAATTTGGAGTGAAAAAATATATATATATATATATATATATATAATATATATATATATTTGTAAAAGGTGTTTAACATGTTTTGACTATTTGAATCTTGGATGATGGATTTCATCCACCTCACACCAAGTGAGGGGAAAAAGAGCTGTTTAGTAATGATTGACCCATTCTCAGGTTGGGTAGAAGCATACCCTACCTCAAAAATTGATGCACAACTGTGGGGAAAAATAAATAAATAAATAATAATAATAATAATAATTTGTAGAGAAATAATACCTAGATGGGAAAAGCCTATCACCTACCGCAATTTGGAGATAGAATCACCCTGGACGGGACCGTACCAGGTGATTGAAGCTTCGGACAGAGCTGTTCGGGTCCAAAGGAGGGAGATACGGTTTGGCACCACTACGGACACTGTTCCAAAACAGTCGCACCCACACGCACGCTCACACAAACCAGTAACAGATTAAAAGAACTACACGCAGTGACACCAGATAACCCAGATCAGGAGGACAATGACACAATTAGGAATAGTTCAGGAGGAGAGAAGGAGGAGGAAACAAGAGCTTAGTTTCACAGACTACTGTAGGAAGGTGGGAGTAATGGTATTTACAGGGTTAGGACTTTTGGGAACACAAGGCTATCCTACAAGCATAGAGTTCGAGTTCAATCAAACCATCTTTGATCTAATGCTGGCACTCGCCAAGTGAGGAATGATAAAATTGATGCTTACATGTGTATTGAACTATGAGAGAACTTGAAGTGAACAATGCAACAAGACTCGCAGGAGGACCCAGAAATGTGAGAGGAAATTTGAGGCTAGGAACGATGGTGATTTTGGCATGTGCAAATCTGATTGAAGGCGCAGACAATGTAGATCCGTGCGGTGCAAAAGTGATTATAAAAGCCGACATGAATAAAGATAATACCTTCCAATTCGACTTATGTAAAGTAATAAACTGTGGAGGCAAGCAAGCCTCATGGACAGGGTACGATGTGTATGGATGTCAGTTCAGATGGGGTTACCCCATCCCGGGATCATGGTGCAGTGCATGGTCAGATGTATTTTGGGCCACCAGTTCAAATTATGGGAAACATGTAACTCTGGGAAATGATAGATGGGGAAAAATACAGAACGCCATAAGACTGATGAGAGGACAGTTGATTTCGACTGATAGCTCAGGGGTTAACCCTATCGTTCTGACAACCAAACAGGGAATTACTAATCCATGGTCAATGGTAGGGTATGACACACAGGAATGTCACGGCTCGCAGGGGAAGCGCGTGAGCGGCGCAATCCCAAAAAACACACTGCAAAAACACCCCCACTAGAAATAAGCCAAATATTCTTAAATCTAATCAAATTGTCTTATATCAAGCAAAAAAATCTGCCAATGGGGTAAGCCAATTTTGCTTGACTAGATTTCTTAAAACTAGGACATAAATCTAGCCACTGAGAGACCATAATGGGTCTTAAAACTAGACAAAAATGCCAAATTTAAGTAAGTTGTGCTTATAACAAGCAATACAAAGTTAGTCATTTAAGATAGATTAACTTAAAATTAGTATTTTTTCTCTTGTTTGAGCTGCCTTTAAGCATTTATACCTTAATATAAGATAAATAATTACCAAAAAAAGCTTACAATAAGACACAATTTCTTCAAACAAGATACATTGGTCTTAATTGAGCTGACTTTAAGAATTTATACCTTAAATCAAGATTAATAATTAGCCAGAAAAGCTTACAATAAGTCACAATTTCTTCAAACTAGATACATTGGTCTCTTAATTGAGCTGACTTTAAGAATGTATACCTTAAATCAAGATTAATAATTAGCAAAAAATCTTACAATAAGACACAATTTCTTCAAACAGCATAGTAAAAATAAGTGACATTGTCTTAAATTAAGGCACCAGAGGCATTCTTATTTTTAGCTTCTTTTTTATTAAGACAAAATCCCAACTGCTGCATTGAAAAGCATTTGACAACATTCAACCACTTTCTCCATCGGCAGACTGCATTATAACTCTACATGAACATGGTTCCTGGTCCTAGTTCCTTCAGTCTTCTATGAAAGTAAACTGCATACAGTATCTTTGGGATGTGGATTGTTGGTCGAGAAAAGACAAGACATTTTAAATTGCATCTTGTGCTTTGGGAAACAATAACTGAAAATGTTTCTGACCTTTTAAAGAACTAACCGATTAATCGAGAAAATAATCAACAGATTGATGGATAATGAAAATAATCGTTAGTTGCGGCCCTATTAGAAAATAAAAACACAAAATTGCAAAATATCCCAGAGGAACAATATATATTTTTAGAAATAACACCAATAAACATGTGGCAAGACTAACTGAAACAGATTTTTGTCACAAAGGAGAACAGAAAGAAAAAGATTCACTCACTCACTCACTCACTCACCACTCACTCACTCACTCACTCACTCACTCACCACTCACTCACCACTCAATGAAGGACTTCCACTCGCCAATGGCTTTTTTGTAGGAGGGGGTTGAATCTCCTTCATGGATGGAATCTTGGAGAATTTCAGTTTGCAATACTGAGAGCAGTGTGGAAATACACTTCGGGTAAGTGAGGTGAAGGGCATAATAATATGCCATGAGGTAGAGCAGTCCCTCGTGAAACCTCTCACTGTCGAAGGTGGCCACTGGCGTGCTCCCAATGGCGATCATGCAGTTGTCTTCAGAAACGACCACAACTGGACAAGACAGGGTCGTTGGTGCAGGAAACCATCAGGGTCTTCTGAAGTCTAGATGACAAAGTCAATGTAGAAGATTAGAAAAACACAAGTAACACACACCTTGACCTGGACTAGGACACTGAATGGTCAAATGATAATTCTACATCCATAAAAAAAACCTAGCCGCATTAACCCCTGATATCTGAGGGAAAATATTTTGTATATATATTCTTTGCTGAACATTGCAAATACTGAAAGCACCACCGCTAGTTTCAATAAAGCTACTCCTCCAAAATTACAGCATGGACAACACTTCAACTTTTGTCATTGTGAAATGACAAACACCTATCACAAAGAATAACCAAACAGAACATATAATGTATGTATGAATAACTGCAACATACAGTATAAAATACAATACAGCAAGTCTCACCGTAAGGACATGGAAAAGAGCCTCGCTGTTTGCGCCCAGCTTTCTAGGTGGCATGGTGCTGGATGGGAAGAGCAGTGGCAGAGCTCTGAACACAGCTGCAGCATGCTCCACTGGTTTGACAGAAAAGGCACAATACAAGCAGTACCATAAATAACCACTCATGAGATCACAAAATATAAACTTGGACAAATCAAGGCATTGTGAACTCACCTCCATTCAAAGTTTTTGGAGGCTTCATGGCTTTCTTCATGATACCATAAAACTGGACCTTTGAGTAGAAGATTTCCCATCTGTCCTTCATCTCAGAGATGTACTGGGAATTGGTAGGTTGAATAATTCTCCGCAGCTCATCCAGGACCTGAAAAATACATTCAAATACAGATAAATACAAAATAATCTCTATTATGAGTCCTGGTTAAACAGTTTGATAATGAACTGTTTACAGGGGGTGAGCATTTACTTAATTTCCTTTATATCTAATACAATAACAATAAAGGATTTATATTCTACTCAAATTACTTACATGATCCATTTCTCTGAAACATGGGTAAGCCTCTAGAATCTTTGTCGGTCTGTCTTGCTCCTTTAAAACATCGTAGGTGATGAAGCGTCTTCTAGACTCAAACTCCAGGTTCAGCAAATGAGTTACCGCAGCTTTGTTTGGCTTCTTGGACTTGTATAATATTTGAAGAGTCTTGTAGTGTCTTGCCTGGGTTCTCTGGCTGTCCAAGAGGTCAACTGAACCAGCTGAAGGCATAAAAAGAGAGGGGGTGTTAGACTGTTAGGGAGCAACTCAGGAAGTAACAGGATTTATTCATTTATGCACTTATTATATTGCAATATTGAACAATGAAATACTCTGATCGCTGGACAGACACTAAAGCTGTTGCATCTCCACTTGCTGGTGGCGTATGTTTTCTTAAAAGGTTTTCTCTACCAAAGACACAGATGCATACAGATCGTATTAAATACATACATGCTTCATCACTGCTATCCTGGTGTTGCACTGGGGTGCTGGCTCTAACAGGTGACTTTTTCCAGAATAATGGTTGATGCACTGGAATCTCCATCATAGTCACTTGTTGAAACATCTGCATAGATATCCCCATCCTGTCGCGCGGTTTCTTTGAAGGAGGAACCTTGGCCTTCCTTGGACTTCTGACATTTGAGAGTCTCTTCATGAGCTTTTAGAAACATGTTCCTGAAGGGTACAAATAGTAAGCATTAAAAGATTCAAGTTTTTACCGTAAACATCAAATATGAGCAATAGTGAGAAAAAGCTACTACTTACCCACTCAGTGTTTGATGATGATGACCTGTCTTTATCATTGGGTAGTACTCCACCAATCGCTTCGCCATGGCATTGACCTCATGTTTGCTGGGGTATCTGGAGTCCTCTGTGGCCCTTGCGATTGAAATCATATTAGTCATTGTGTTTCTTATGAGTCGGCAAAGGAGCTCCTTGGATAAGGCCACGCTGTGCTCAGTCCCCAGCCGCTTCTGCTGCGAAGTAGGAGCGTCGCACATGTTCAAGCTCACTGTCCGTGAAGACTATGTATTCTGGGTTGGACATAGTCACAAACTTTGAAGTGTTGGGCTCCTCTTCGAAATGTCAGTGCCTCCAGTGGTTAATGGTTGTTGTAGTTCAGCAGCAGTCTCTGCCTAAAATACATTTACACTTAGACATTTCATAGGATAACTTCATATATGAATATCAATATGTGCCTTTACTTGTCAGTTAAATGAACATGCATTATGATTTAAAGGATTTTTAAAAAGTTGCATAAGCACTTAATTTTACATTTATTGTTGAATAGATCTCAAAGCAACAGAAGTGAGTACACCCCTGTGCAATATAACTAAAATGTTAAATAATTACAAATCCTGCCAATTTAATACAATTGTATTTGTTTCTAGCCAAAGCCCAAGAAGAACAAAGCTGTTGCAGTTGGTTCTTAATGTGGACCTTTCATAATTTTTAATTGATCAAACATTTCTCTTTTCAAATGAATTAGCTTCATTCCTCTTGGGCTTTGGCTAAAGATAAATAAAATGTTATTAAATGGACCGGATGTATACTTATTTTACATTTTAGTGATATTGTACAGGGGTGTACTGAGGTTTGTTATACTGTAATAGATATACAACTGACCTCTTCTTCTTTATTCACAACAAGCCATATAGCCCGGCGCCTCAGGAAATTTTCAGGACCCGGGAAACAGATCTTTGATGTCATCCCGGAGAGTGAAGGCAGTAACTCCTCTCCAATATTAGCAGCTGGAACATAGAGAAGTTACATTTAGTGCCAAGACACTGAACTTATCACTGAATTCACTCAACCTTGTGTACATTACAAGTGAGAATATTTTACCGATTCATTTTTACATTGTGACATTTCCTGTGTTTGGGTTATAACTTTATAACTCTTTCACTGGTATCAAAAGTTAGTCTAGAGCCCTGCCACAAAATACAAATATCCCAAGTAAAAATCCTGCATTTAGAACCCACTTAAGCATTACCAGCTAAATTTACTTGAAGAAAACTGACACATTTTGCAGAATAAAATTGTGCTTTAACTTTAATGCTTTATGGAGGATTTTAAATGCAAGATTTTTATCTGTAATGAAGTATTTAACGATGTGGTATTGATACTTCTACTCAAATATAGGGTCTGCAGTAGTGCTGAGCGGTGCACCATACCGGTGTTATTTTTATGATATGATTTTTTCATAATACCGCAATACCGGTGAATATGTAGCAAGGTCGGAACGCCAAGCGCGGGGCGTAGCACCGCGAGGATATTGTTTGAGAGGGGACTGTTTTGCAGTTGCACTTAGCAAGCACGTTGAGCACGGTTGAGCCGAGCAGTGAAGAAAATGGATAAAGACAGTGAAAGTGAAGTGAAAAAGTTAAACCTACACTTGCCCATGGCTTATCAAATTACATAGCGAGAAACTCAAAACAAAACACGAGTAGTTAGCTAGCTAGCTCTTGTCTACGTTCAACCAACTCGAGCGATCGTAGCCGTTCGCCAATAATTTCCCCCGGGGCAGCGAATTTACATTTTTGGTTCCAGCTTGATTAATTTCCGTGTAAATAGATAGGACTGATTTCTTTGCAGGACACTCAAAACATTTTTTAACACAATAGAGAGCTAATCTCACTTTTAAGACCTAGCATCTCATTTTTTAGACCTAATAACTAAAATTTAAGACTTTTTAGGCCTTAAAAAATCGGATTGTTGGATTTTAGACTTTAAGGCTTTTTAAGACCAGCGGGAACCCTGTTTTAAAGGCACTTCGTGAGGTAACAACTTCCATTAAAATGCTGCTTTAAACTTCATAAAAACGCCGGAAAAAATGAGGGATGGGTTTATTCTAATTATTATCATAGCTCCTTGCGCCAACAAACATACCAAATATAAAAAATAAATATTGTAGGAGTAAGTTAACGTCAGCTCAAAGGCGACCCCTCCCCCTAACTTGCCAAGCTAGGTTAGCTACGTAAAACACAACATAACTTTGACATAACGTTAATACAACACATAATAGCTTACCTCTGAGTGTGCCAATTGCAATGTCGTCCAGTCCATCCATAATTTGTCTTCACTGACGTCCACAAACTACTACAGAATAGTCACAGCGGCAGGTGTGTACATTTCAAATGCAACGGCTGGTCGTTTGGCGGTAGGGTAAAAAAACTGCGTAGACACATTTGGATCGTACCATCTCTTCCAGGGAGGAGGGAGTGGCTGATCGTAATACGTTTATTTCGCATTTGCCCAAATTAATTTCTATAAATAACATTATTGAATTACACAATAGTTTATAATAAGTCGCGTGTGATAATACATGGCTTGGTTATTCCTGCTGTTGCGAAACAGAATGACCACCCCTCTGTCATCTACACAATCATTCTTGAACTTGTAGAGATTGTTCAAATTTTGTTTTGCTCCTGTTATTGGTCTACAGACTATTGACAAATTGAAAACACTCATTGAACAGCATTTAAACCATATGAAGAACCTTTTCCCAGATAACAACATCACTCCCCAAACAACACTATTTGATTCATGCTCCATCCCAGATTAAACTACTGGGACCAATGGTCCGTCACATGTGCATGAGATTCGAATCAAAACATTGCTTTTTTAAACAATGGGCCTTAAAAATTAATTTTAAAATGTTTGCAAGTCTTTGATAAGGCATAATCAAATGTATGAATGTTGTCAGAATGCAAGTAGTTCTGAACACCCTATTTTTGCAAATGAGTGTAATTTGGGACCAACATCAGAAATAAGCACCATGTCATACTTAAAAAGAAAAAATGAGGGCCTTCCTTGGAAATGATGAAGTAAATAATGCAGTATCTGTTAAATGGATTAATCTAAATGGAAACAAATATATTCGGGAGAAGTCATTACTTGTGAGTGCTGTTAATTCTAATAATTTGCCTGAATTTGGACTGGTAAGAAATATCTATGTAATAAATTCATCATTATATTGCTTTGAGTTCCAGCAGCACAATACTATTTGTTATGATAGAGATTACATGGCATATAAAATAGAAATCCCAAACATGGCACAAGCAACTGAACTGATATCTGCCGATAACCTTGTAGATTTCACTCCATATTACAGTTTTACTCACAAGGATATGGAATATGTCCTATGAAATATTACCTGGGTGATGTGATTGGACTACACAAAGCGTCATCTGATGTATTGTAAAGGTTCACTTTCACATGGTGCCTTTTGGTGGACAAACTGTGATTTAAATATTGTTTATAGATATAGCTGTGTTTTGACACTTTTGCGTTGCAATTTCTTGTTAATCATTGTGACAAAGAGCTGATACATGAGTGTTAATGGCTCATGCATGATTTTCTATCATCATGCAGAAAATAACCTAAATCTAAAAAAAAAAATGTTAAAACAGTTCATCAGTTGTTTAATAGGCCTCCTTAGAGGGGACCTGAACTGACTTTCTGCTATCCGCCTGTGTGTGTGTGTGTGTGTGTGTGTGTGTGTGTGTGTGTGTGTGTGTGTGTGTGTGTGTGTCTGTCTGTCTGTCTGTCTGTCTGTCTGTCTGTCTGTCTGTCTGTCTGTCTGTCTGTCTGTCTGTCATTTGCTGTGTTATGGGTCATGTTAAACTGTATTTTTCCATTGTGTGCAGTTGTTGTTCAGCACAGTCATTTGTATTTTGCTGTTACAAGACTACAATTCTCTTAATAGTAATAATATGGAATGTTGATTGATTGATGAAATGAAGCGGCAGGTTCTGTTTTCTGTCAACATAATGATCACTACTGTGATAGCCACACATCTTTAATAAAAATAGATGAACAAACTTAATTTGGTGTCATTTCATGAAATTCTTAAATTAAGAAGTTGTGCAAATGGTCTTACTCTTAAAACAAGGAAAAAATATTGTTCCTCTGCTGGGATATGATCCAAACCATTGTGTAGCTTGTTATTGGTTAAATCTAGCTCAATATTAGCTGGAATGTCTAATTAAGAGAAAAAGTTTGATATATTTTCTTAAAATAAGATCACTTTTCTAAAGCAAAACATGTGACAAGATTAATTTTCTTTTAGACAAAAAAATAAGACTAATTTCCCCAGAAACAAGGCTTTTACTTTCTTGAAATTCCTTTTTTGCAGTGCAGGAAACACGTTTTATGTAGTTTTTTGGGAGTAGACGTGTCGGGCAAGGATCCAATGGGTTTAATCAGAATAGATCTTATTAACTTGTAGATGAAGTAGCGGCCGGCTTTGAGGAGTTTTCCCCTATGGTCAGCTATTTTTCGGTAACAGTCAACAAAAATGTGAATAGGATAAACATGATTTACTACAACAACGATGAACATAACTAGGAGGCGTTGTATACATGCCTCCGAACATTGGTTAACTAAAACATTTGGGAAGGGATCATTGGAGAAATCAGGGTCCCAGGGCACTGTCTATATTTCCCGCTCTTAGTATTACCACCTTAGCCCCTAATGATTTTGAGTGGCAAAGTTGCACGCCTAGTGCGGCTGAATTTTGTGTCCACAGATAATTGGGGAAATGGAAAGCCTGGTGGGCATGGGACCCTACACGGAGAACTGCCCCATTGGAAATCATACTGCAGATACGGGAAGGGCCAGGAGCAGGATGGCGATGCTGGGACTGGGCGAGATATTCCGCCGGAACAAAACAACCTGACCAGGAACTTTGCTGCGATCCTGAGTTTGCAGCATGGTACTACTTCAACGAGTTGATAGAGCCCATACCCTGACCTGATGTTTGAGCTGTGGAGAAAGGGAGTGATGAATGTTGTCTATCTGTTGTTCGTTTGTTTGTTTGTCTGTCTATATGAATGTTGCTAAGAAAACAAAAGAAAAAAGGAAAAATTGAAAAATGAAAGTATGGAGTATGTCGAATATTGAAATAGTACCATGCTGCAAACTCAGGATCGCAGCAAAGTTCCTGGTCAGGTTGTTTTGTTCCGGGCGGAATATCTCGGCCCAGTCCCAGCATCGCCATCCTGCTCCTGGCTCCTTCCCATCTGCAGTATGGATTTCCAATGGGGCAGTTCTCCGTGAGGTCTGGCGGCTCCACCCAGGCTTTCTCCATTTCCCCAATTATCTGTGGACACAAAATCTCAGCCGCCGCACCTGGCGTGCAACTTTGCCACTCAAAATCATTAGGGGCTAAGGTGGTAATATAGAGCGGGAAATATAGACAGTGCCCGGGGACCCCAGTTTCTCAATGATCCTCTCCCCAAATGTTTTAGTTAACCAAATGTGGAGGCACTTGGTATACAACGCCTCCTAGTTATGGTCCATCGTTGTTCTGCAGACATGTGATCATCTTTATCCTATTCACATTTTTGTTGACTGTTGCAGCGGAAAAATAGCTGACCATGAGGAAAACTCTCAAACCGGCCGCTACTTCATCTACAAGTTAATAAGATCTATTCTGATTAAACCCATTGGATCCTTGCAGTAAGTCTACTCCCAAAACTACATAAACGTGTTCCTGCACTGCAAAAAGAGGAATTTCAAGAAATGCTTAGCCTTGTTTCTGGGGAAATTAGTCTTATTTTGTCTAAAAAAGAAAATTAATCTTGTCAAAGCTGTTTGCCTTAGAAAAACAGTCTTATTTTAAAAAATGTATCGACTTTTTAATTAGACATTCCAGCTAATATTGATAGATTTAACCAATAACAAGCTCTTACAGTTTGGATCATAACTCCATGGAGGAACAATATTTTTTCATGTTTAAGAATGAGATGTTTACAACTTCTTAGTTTAAATTTACATGAAATGACACCAAATTAAGTTTGTTCATCTATTTTATTAAAGATGTGTGGCTATCACAGTAGTGAGATCATTCATATTGGCTGAAAACCAGACCTGCACTTGCATTTCATCAATCAATCAACATTCCATATTATTACTATTAAGAGAATTGTAGTCTTGTAACAGCAAAATACAAATGACTGTGCTGAACAACAACTGCACACAAATGGAAAAATACAGTTTAACATGACCTTGCACAGCAAATGACAGACAGACAGACAGACAGACAGACAGACAGACAGACGAACAGACAGACAGACAGACAGACAGACACACACACACACACACACACACACACACACACACACACACACACACACACACACACAGGCGGATAGCAGAAAGTCAGTTCAGGTCACTCTAAGGAAGTACAATTAAGCAACTGATGAACTGTTTTAACATTTTTTTTTTAGATTTAGGTTATTTTTCTCTGCATAGTGAGTAAAGAAAAATCATGCATGAGCCATTAACACTCATGCTGTAGCTCTTGTCGGCCAATGATTAACAAGAAATTGCAACGCAAAAAAGTGTCAAAAACACAGCTATATCTATAAACAATATTTAAATCACAGTTTGTCCGCAAGCACCATGTGAAAGTGAACCTTTTACAATACATCAGATGGCTGCTTTGTGTAGTCCAATCACATCACCCAGGTAATATTTGTAGGGACATATTCCATATCCTTGTGAGTAAAACTGTAATATGGAGTGAAATCTACAAGGTTATCGGCAGATATCAGTTCAGTTGCTTGTGCCATGTTTGGGATTTCTATTTTATATGCCATGTAATCTCTATCATAACAAATAGTATTGTGCTGCTGGAACTCAAAGCAATATAATGATGAATTTATTACATAGATATTTCTTACCAGTCCAAATTCAAGCAGAAATTATTAGAATTAACAGCACTCACAAGTAATGACTTCTCGAATATATTTGTTTCCATTTAGATTAATCCATTTAACAGATACTGCATTATTCTTCATCATTTTCCAAGGAAGGCCCTCATTTTTTCTTTTAAGTATGACATGGTGCTTATTTCTGATGTTGGTCCCAAATTACATGCTCATTTGCAAAAATAGGGTGTTCAGAACTACTTGCATTGCGACAACATTCATACATTGATTATGCCTTATCAAAGACTTGCAAACATTTTAAAATTAATTTTTAAGATACCCATTGTTTAAAAGCAATGTTTGATTGAATCTCATGCACATGTGACGGACCATTGGTGTGGTTTCTTAATCTGGGATGGAGCATGAATCAAATAAGTGTTATTTAGGGTGATGTTGTTATCTGGGAAAAGGTTCTTCATAGTTAAATGCTGTTCAATGAGTGTTTTCAATTTGTCAATAGTCTGTAGACCAATAACAGGAGCAAACAAAGTTTGAACAATCTCTACAGTTGAGAATGATTATGTAGATGACAGAGGTGAATGGCTCATTGCCAACAGCAGGAATAACCAACCATGTATTATCACATACCTGCGACTTATTATAAACTATTGTGTAATTCAATAATGTTATTTATAAGAAATTAATTTGCTGACAAATACGAAATAAACGTATTACGATCAGCCTCCCCCTCCTCCTGGAAAGATGGTACGATCCAAATGTGTCTACGCAGTTTTTACTATGCTTGAAACGACCAGCCGTTGCATTTGAAATGCACACACCTGCCGCTGTATTCTGTAGTAGTTTGTGGACGTCAGTGAAGACAAATTATGGATGGACTGGAGCTTGTTGCAATTGGCACACTCAGAGTAGCTATTATGTGTTGTATTAGCGTTATGCTCAAGATTATGTTGTATTTCATGCTTCTTCTAGCTTGGCAAGTTAGGGGAAAATTCGTCTTTTGAGCTAATGATTAACACTCCTACAATATTTATTTCTTTTATATTTGGTATGTTTGTTTGGCAAGGAGCTATGATAATAATTAGAATAAACCCATCCCTCATTTTCTAAGGCGTTTTTTATGAAGTTTAAAGCAGCATTTAATGGAAGTTGTTACCTCACGTAAGTGTAGCAAAACAGAACCGGCTGGTCTTAAAAGCCTTAAAGTCTAAAATCCAACAATCCGATTTTAAGGCCTAAAAAAGTCTTAAATTTTAGTTATTAAATTCTAAAATGAGATGCTAGGTCTTAAAAGTGAGATTAGCTCTCTATTGTGTTAAATGTTTAGTGTCCTGCAAGAAATCCCAGTCCTATCTATTTACACGGAAATTAATCAAGCTGGAACCAAAAAATGTAAATTCGCTGCCCCGGAAATTATTGGCGAGCGAAGCTACGTATCGTTCGAGTTGATTCGACGTAGACAAGGCTAGCTAGCTAACTACTCGTGTTTTTGTTTTGAGTTTCCTCGCTATATGTAATTTGATAAGCCATGGGCAAGTGTAGGTTTAACTTTAACCCTTTCCTGTCTATCCATTTTCTTCACTCTTTCGGCTCAACCGTGCTCAACGTCTTGCTAAGTGCAACTGCAAAAACAGTCCCCTCTCCGAAACAATATCCCGCGGTGCTACGTTCCGCGCTTGGCGTTCCCGACCTTGCTACATATTCACGGTATTGGTATTATGAAAAATCATATCGCAAAAATAACACGGTATGGTGCACGCTCAACTACTGCAGACCCTATGTTGAGTAGAAGTATCAATACCACATCGTTAAATACTTCATTACAGATAAAAAATCTTGCATTTAAAATCTCCATAAAACATTAAAGTTAAAGCACAATTTTATTCTGCAAAATGTGTCAGTTTTCTTCAAAGTAAATTTAGCTGGTAATGCTTAAGTGGGTTCTAAATGCAGGATTTTACTTAGGATGTTGTATTTTTGTGGCAGGGCTCTAGACTAACTTTTTGATACCAGTGAAAGAGTTATAAAGTTATAACCCGAAACACAGGAAATGTCACAATGTGAAATGAATCGGTAAAATATTCTCACTTGTAATGTGCACAAGGTTGAGTGAATTCAGTGATAAGTTCAGTGTCTTGGCACTAAATGTAACTTCTCTATGTTCAGCTGCTAATATTGGAGAGGAGTTACTGCCTTCACTCTCCCGGGATGACATCAAAGATCTGGCACAGGTCCTGAAAATTTCCTAGTAGCCGGGCTATATGGCTTGTTGTGAATAAAGAAGAAGAGGTCAGTTGTATATCTATTGCAAGGTATAACAAACCTCAGTACACCCCTGTACAATATCACTAAAATGTAAAATAAGTATACATCAGTTGTTTAATAACATTTTATTTATCTTTGGCAAAGCCCAAGAGAATGAAGCTAATTCATTTGAAAAAGAGAAATGTTTGATCAATTAAAAGAGTACAAAGAAAGGTCCACATTAAGAACCAGCACAACAACTTTGTTCTTCTTGGGCTTCGGCTAGAAACAAATACAATTGTATTAAATTGGCAGGATTTGTAATTATTTAACATTTTAGTTATATTGCACAGGGGGTGTACTCACTTCTGTTGCTTTGAGATCTATTCAACAATAAATCTATAAAATTAAGTGCTTATGCAACTTTTTAAAAATCCTAAATCATAATGCATGTTCATTTAACTGACAAGTAAAGGCACATATTGATGTTCATATAGATTATCTATGAAATGTCTAAGTGTAAATGTATTTTAGGCAGAGACTGCTGCTGAATTTACAACAGCCATTAATACTGGAGGCACTGACATTTCGAAGAGGAGCCCAACACTTCAAAGTTTGTGACTATGTCCAACCCAGAATACATAGTCTTCACAGGACAGTGAGCTTAGACATATGCGGCGCTCCTACTTCGAGCAGGCGGCTGGGGACTGAGCACAGCGTGGCCTTATCCAAGGGCTCCTTTGCCGACTCATAAGAAACACAATGACTAATATGATTTCAATCGCAAGGGCCACAGAGGACTCCAGATACCCCAGCAAACATGGGGTCAACTCTGTAGTGGCGATTGGTGAGTACGCAATGATAAAAGACGAGTCATCATCATCAAACACTGGTAGGTAAGTAGTAGCTTTTTCTCACTATTGCTCATATTTGATGTTTCGGTAAAAACTTCAGATCTTTTAATGCTTTTCTTGTACCCATACAAGGAGACATGTTTCTAAAAGCTCATGAAGAGACTCTCAAATGTCAGAAGTCCAAGGAAGGCCAAGGTTCCTCCTTCAAAGAAACAGCACGACAGGATGGGGATATCTATGCAGATGTTTCAACAAGTGACTATGATGGAGATTCAGTGCATCAACTTAAATTATTCTGGAAAAGTCACAGCATAATTAGAGGCCAGCACCCCAGTGCAACACCAGGATAGCAGTGATGAAGCATGTATGTATTTAATACGATCTGTATGCATCTGTGTCTTTGGTAGAAAACCTTTTTAAGAAAACATACGCCACCAGCAAGTGGAGATGCAACAGCTTTAGTGTCTGTCCAGCGATTAGAGTATTTCATTGTTCAATATTGCAATATAATAAGTGCATAAATGATAAATCCTGGCCTTTCTGAGTTGCTCCCTGCTGATCTAACACCCCCTCTCTTTTTATGCCTTCAGCTAGTTCAGTTGACCTCTTGGACAGCCAAGAGAACCCAGGCAAGACACTACAAGACTCTTCAAATATTATACAAGTCCAAGTAAACAAAGCTGCGGTAACTCATTTGCTGAACCTGGAGTTTGAGTCTAGAAATGACTTCATACCTACGATGTTTAAAGGAGCAAGACAGACCGACAAGATTCTGAGGCTTACCCATGTTTCAGAGAAATGGATCATGTAAGTAATTTGAGTAGAATATAAATCCTTTATTGTTATTGTATTAGATATAAAGAAATTAATCAAATATACCCCCTGTAAACAGTTCATTATCAAACTGTTTAACCAGGACTCATAATAGAGATTATTTTGTATTTATCTGTATTTGAATGTATTTTGGAGTCCTGGATGAGCTGGAGAAATTATTCAACCTACCAATTCCCAGTACATCTCTGAGATGAAGGACAGATGAAATCTTCTACTCAAAGGTCCAGTTTTATGGTATCATGAAAGCCATGAAGCCTCCGAAAACTTTGAATGGAGGTGAGTTTGTCCCTTGATTTGTCCAAGTTTATATTTTGTGATCTCATGAGTGGTTATTTATGGTACTGCTTGTATTATTGCCTTTTCTGTCAAACCAGTGGAGCATGCTGCAGCTGTGTTCAGAGCTCTGCCACTGCTCTTCCTCCAGCATATGCCACCTAGAAAGCTGGGCGCAAACAGCCGAGCTCTTTTCCATGTCCTTACGGTGAGACTTGCTGTGTTGTATTTTATACTGTATGTTGCAGTTATTCATACATACATATATGTCTGTTGGTTATTCTTTGTGATAGGTGTTTGTGTTTCACAATGACAAAAGTTGAAGTATTGTCCATGCTGTAATTTTGGAGGGTAACTATGAAACTAGCGGTGGTGCTTTCAGTATTTGCAATGTTCAGCAAAGAATATATATACCAAAATATTTTCCCTCAGATATGAGGGGTTAATCGGGGTTTTATGGATGTAGAATTATCATTTGACCATTCAATTAGTCAGGTCAGGTGTGTGTTACTTGTGTTTTTCTAATCTTCTACATTGACTTTTGTCATCTAGACTTCAAGAAGACCCTGATGGTTCCTGCTGCTGACCCTGTCTTGTCCAGTTGTCGTCGTTTCTGAAGGCTCTTCCATAGTCGCCATTGGGAGCACGCCAGTATACCTTGACCAGTGAGAGGTTTCACGAGGGACTGCTCTACCTCATGTATTATTATGCCCTTCCACCTCCCTTACCGAAGTGTATTTCCTGCTCTCAGTATTGCAAACTGAAATTCTCAAGTTCCATCCATGGAAGGAGATTCAACCCCCTCCTACAAAAAAAGCCGTTGGCTGGTGAAATCCTTCATTGAGTGAGTGGTGAGTGAGTGAGTGAGTGGGTAGTGGTGAGTGAGTGAGTGAGTGGTGAGTGGGTGATCTCTTTTCTTTCTGTTCTCCTTTGTGACAAAAATCTGTTTCAGTTAGTCTTGCCACATGTTTATTGGTGTTATTTCTAAAAAATATATATTGTTCCTCTGGGATATTTTGCAATTTTTGTGTTTATTTTCTAATAGGGCCGCAACTAACGATTATTTTCATTATCCATCAATCTGTTGATTATTTTCTCGATTAATCGGTTAGTTCTTTGAGTCAGAAACATTTTCAGTTATTGTTTCCCAAAGCACAAGATGCAATTTAAAATGTCTTGTCTCGACCAACAATCCACATCCCAAAGATACTGTATGCAGTTTACTTTCATAGAAGACTGAAGGAACTAGGACCAGGAACCATGTTCATGTAGAGTTATAATGCAGTCTGCCGATGGAGAAGAGTAGTTTGAATGTTGTCAAATGCTTTTCAATGCAGCAGTTGGGATTTTGTCTTAATAAAAAAAAAAGCTAAAAATAAGAATGCCTCTAGTGCCTTAATTTAGACAATGTAACTTATTTTTACTATGCTGTTTGAAGAAATTGTGTCTTATTGTGTAAAAAAGATTTTTTATAATTATTAGTGATTTAAGGTATACGTTCTTAAGTCAGCTCAATTAAGAGACCAATGTATCTAGTTTGAAGAAATTGTGACTTATTGTAAGCTTTTCTGTGCTAATTATTAATCTTGATTTAGTATAAATTCTTAGTCATTTCAATTAAGACCAATGTATCTTGTTTGAAGAAATTGTCTTGTTGTATTTACTGATAATTATTTATCTTATACTAGGTATAAATCTTGAGCAACATCAAACAAAAATATAATTTTAGTTAATCTATCTTAAATGACTACTTTGTGCTTGTTATAGCACAACTTATACAGTTTTAATTCCGTATAGTCTCTCAAGTAATAGATTTATAACCTAGTTTTAGAAATCTCATTAAACAAGGTAAACACCCCACCGATTTTTGCTTGAAATATGAGATATTAGTTGATTATAAATCATGACTTATTTCTGGTAGAGGTCATTTTCTGTGATGTGTTTTTGGGATTGCGCCGCTCTTTGGCAGCTTCCCCTCTGAGGCATGATCCTGTGTGTATACCCTGCCATTATTATTGATTAATTCTGTTTGGTTGTCAGAGCGATGGTTAACCCTGAATATATCAATTAAAATCGTGTATAATCAGTCTTATGGCGTTCTGTATTTTTTCCATCTATCATTTCTTGGAAATTACATGTTTCACCATAATTTTGAACTGGTGGCCAATGTCTGACCATGCACTGCACCATGATCAGGATAGGGTAACCCCATCTGAACTGACATCCCCACCACATCGTACCTGTCCATGAGGCTTGCTTGCCTCCACAGTTATTACTTACAGTCAGGTGGAAGTATTATCTTTATTCATGTAAACACCATGTCCATACCCACACATGGATACATTATCTGCTTAAATCAGATTTACCTTACGTAAAATCTTATATTCCACAACTCAAATTTCCTCATTTCTGGGTCCTCCTGCAGATCTTCCGCATTGTTCACTTCAGTTCTCTCATAGTTCAATACATGTGGCATCAATTTCATCATTCTCATAAAGCGAGTGCCAGCATTAGATCAAGATGGTTTGATTGAACTGAACTCTGTGCTTGTACGAGGATAGCCTTGTGAACTTTAGTCCTAACCCTGTAAATACCATTACTCCACCTTCCTGCAGTAGTCTGTGAAACTAAGCTCTTCCTCTCCTTCTCTCCCTCCTGTTCTTCTGAGTGTGTGTCATCTGATCAGGTTATCTGGTATACTCGTGTAGTTCTTTAATCTGTTCTTTGGTTTTGTGATGCGTGTGGTGCGACTGTTTTTGAGACAGTGTCTGCATTAGTAGTGCCAAACGAAAGTATCTCCTCCTTTAAAGGTTAGAACATCATCAAAAGCCAAATGCTAGTACAGGTCCGTCCAGGTGATTCTATCTCAAATTGCGGTGGTGTCATTTTCCCATCCGTATTATTTCTCTGCATTGTGTGTGTGTATTATTTATTATTTTCCCTGATTGTGCATCAATTTTGGTGGTGTGCTTCTGCACCCAACCTGAGAATAGGTCAATCTGTTTACTGACAGCTCTTTCCCCTGCACTTGGTGTAGAGTGGATGAAATCATCATCAAATTCAAATAGTCAAAACATATTAAACACCTTTTACAATATATATATATATATTATATATATATGTATATATATATATTTTTTCACTCCAAATTCTATGGGTATTTGTTTATCATATCTACCCTCCCTCTTTTAGAGACATAGCATATACTTTGACTCATCTAATATAGTATCAAAGATCTACATTAATACAGGTTTCTTTCTGGTACCTACAGGCCAGTTTTATTTCTCAGTACATTTTGATTCACTTTTATCTGGTCCCTTGCTTGTTGCATGTCTCTCAGAGAGTGTGGCAGCTGCTTCTTTGCAACAAGTCGATGAATCCCCAGGGACACCTCATCTGTTCCTTTCGTATGTGTTTGCTGATTACCTCCGTCAGTGATTTGGTTTCTAAATATACATCAGTTTCCATTATCAGTATTAGCTTTGTTGGTTTCCTTGTTGAAGTCATTCTTTCAAGGTCTATCCATAGAAATTACTTCTGTGTCATGAATGGGTGTGTCCATTAACCCAGGCGTGTGCCACAGACCTAGATGTTTCAGCTACACAATCGTGAGGATCTCCATCCTCAGCGGTTTGTCAGCAAAGTGCTTAGGATTAGTGTGTTTTACAATTGTTAGATTGGAGGCGCCGTAGGAGTCATCCCATACGGCTCAAGCTGTCTTGCTGGCGACAAGAATGTACGTTTTGTTTGCATTAGTATGCAAAGCCACATGGTACATATCAGTGTCATTAGTTGGTATAATACTATGGTTTGTGAGGCTTTTACTTATGTGCTGCTGCTTCTACTAGCATAGCAGTCCTCGTGCTAAGGATCCAGTTCCTGTTGTGGAGTAATAAGCAATTGATCTTTGCTTACCTCCAAACCTGTTTTACCCTGCTCAAGCTTAGTCAAGCAAGGTCCAGGTACAGTTGGATCTTGAGCCTCATTGGTTGGCTGTAAATGCAATCTGCTGGTGGCTGCATCAATTGCATGTTATCCAGGTTCGGCGAAAATGTATATTCATAAAAACCATCATGTTTATTTATTTTGCGACTTAGTTATATTGATATTTTTTTTTTTTTTTTTTTTTTTCTATCTGTAAAGCTCGGCCTCGGCTGAGATCGCGTGTCCCAGATATTACTTCTGGTCCACCCCATGCCACTCTTGGCCTTGAGGCGGAATGTCCAAACATGCCTTCTTCAGAAGGAGAGCAGAAATTCATGTAGTCTACATGCAGGAGGAAAAATCACAGATACTGCCAAATCTTTCCCAAAATGTAAAAATGTAAAAATGTTACATAGTGCCCATTTTGAATAAGATGGATCATTCATTTTTAGATTCTCGCTGTCTACAATAGATACGTCATTTTTTTACTTTATTCTCTTTTATTTGTGAAAACTGAATGTTTGCAGAGACATCATACAATACCTAATTGTTTCTCTGATGTAAACTAGGATGGTCATCGGAAAGAGCTAATAGCATATATGGTTCAAATTGCAGTTGTGTATGCATACAGGCACAGTAGCAAACAATGATATTTTTACAACCTTGGATTTCTGCCTGCACTC